>JAPMOQ010055722.1:40133-65854 GCA_026543055.1 Argiope trifasciata
GACTTGTTTATGTGAAATATATTTAAAATTATAGTTATGCACTTTTAAAATTTAAATGATTTTATATCGATTCCAAATTGTTTAATTTAATCCTTTTTTCCAGGAAAGTATTTGTATTTATCCCGTATGGCATTCAAACGAGTATTAATAATAAAACTAAAATTATGATGAAATGGATTTTGACCAGGAATTAATATGAAACGAAAATGCAAAGGGTTTTAGACTTACTCTAACATATATATTTTAATCTTCTTTTCCAGGAAACTATTTATATTTCTCATGTATGGTGTTCAAACGAGTTCGAATCATAATACTAAAATTACAGTTCAATTAAAGTGTTGAGATGGATTTTGATTTGAAATTAGTATGAAAAAAAATTTAACTAAAATTTTATTTTTATAATTTTTTTCTCTCTAATATATATATATTTCCTATGTATTTTATATGTTATTTTTATTTTTACATTTTTATTATCATGTAAGAACATAATGTTGATTTTAGTTAGAAGCGGGGTTTGAAACTCGAAATCCCATTTGCAATGAATAAAAAATACATGGCAATTTTCATTTTCAATTTTTTTTCTTGGCTAGCAAAAAAGTTCTGGTGCTCTGCATACTGCGTAATAAATTTTTTAACCAGTTTTAATTGGCTTTTCATTCATCAAATTTTTTTGTACCAGACATCTTTTTTTTTTTGCTCTTGTCAATCTCAAAAAACAAATAGTCATCGTTTTTATTAAAAGTTCAAGCATGCGCAGTACGTGATGTATTTCAAACCTGTTTAAACGGCATTTTAGCTTTTCATATTTTTTTTGGCTGGCATTTATTTTGTAACTCTCGTCCATTTCAAAAGAAAAAAAGAATCGCATTTTTTTAAAAAAATTGATGCATGCGCGTTAAAATAATCATGTGATCGATAGCAGATATCTCGTTTGCGATAGCAAATTTCATTAAAAAATTAATTTTGATTGTTTACGTTTATTATTTTAAATTCGCTCTCTCTCAAGTGGATATCATGACAATTGTAAGTTTCAGTGTCTGTTTATTTTGAAGAAATGTGTGATTACATATTTATAAACTGAGTTTAAAAAAACAAAGGCAGGTAAAACCATTTCTGAGGGGAAAGTTTTCTCAACATTTAGGGAATGTATATCTTTTGTGTATTGCTTATTAATTTACACGCTCATTAATTCGCTCTATGGAACATGAAATATGAGCTTTAATTAAACATAATGACTAACAATGAATAAATATATGAAAAGTGAATGCAGGCGTAAAACTATTGAAATTATTTTATTAGTGGAATTAATTTATGGGTAAATGAATTTACAATTACAGAGATATCAATGGAGATGCTATTTTCGAAAGTATCTAAGATCCACATCGGACTTTTAATTTTCCTTCTAATTTACTCTTAAAAGTTCAACTACGTAATGGTTGCTAATGTAGTTCCCTAGAGAAGAAAAAGGAATGTTAAAATTGAAAGGGGTTTTATATTTCTAGTCTAACATAGTTTAAAACATCGGATGATGATACTATTTCAGGCTTTATTTTTGCATACCCTTTTTAATATTTTCTCTTAATATTATAATAAAGATAGCGAGTGCTCAATATATATTTTATATCTAAATAAGGTGTATGCAAAAGTGTAGTAACTTAGCATGAATTCGCATAGACCTAAGTTTTAGCCAAAGATCCTAAGATTTAATAAGTTTACCTAAGTTTTAGCCAGATCACTGGGAAGACACGCTACCCCTATGCCAGAACGCCGGCTCAAATTTGATATAAAATATAAAATCTATAAACGGAGGTTTACATACATATTGCTGGCGTCCTGGCTTAGGGAGAGCATGTCTCTACTAGTGATCTGGGAGTCCCGATTCTGACAAGGTTGTTATTTTGTGTTCTATCGGTGAGTAGTGTGAATGTACCCCATGTAAAAAAGGGTTGTGCAAGCGAAAGTGAAGCATGAAGCAACTAAGTCGTACTGTTAGCCCTAGTTGGCACTACTGAAAAAGCAAGGGATGCTCATTTCTGATTAAATCGCTGACTATCGGTCGGCTGGCTTGTATAGGGCCATAAGTAACAACAATTATCTGTGAATATGCTAGAAATATAACTTAAAAATGGAATTCTATACAAATTTACGTATTGATAGAAGTTACTTTAAAAAACACATTCTTTACAGTTATAGAAATGCTCAGCAGTAAACATTATGTCTCTCGCATCAATAAACATTGTTTATCGTCATTCAACGACTAAATCCTTCCTTGCAAAAAAGACCTTCAAGATGTATAAAAACGCAGCTAAAATCTAAAATTAAGTAGCTACAAAAAACGAAAAAAGATATAAAAATGTGAATAAACAAAATTATTATGTGATGATAAATGTAGCATGAAACATAGTACTTGAAGTTTTCCATAAAAGAATAGAATTCAAAATATAGGACATATATAAATAAAATACAAATATTCCATGCTCACATACAAAAAATAAACAGGACCAAATACAATACCATTACGTATACATATTATCAAAAGCATGGAAAATCGACTCTAGAAGTGAAAAAAAGTTAACATTTCCTTCACTAGGCTCGAAAGAAGAGTTACAAGCTGTATTTAGTCAATAAAAAAGACCTAAAATCTAAATAAGCTAAATTTTATATGATGCCTAACATTAATGGGTAATTTAGAAAGGAAATAAATTTTTGATAGTTACATTTCGTTTTGAATATCCAACTGTATTTTTATTCCTTGGTATTCTTTTTTTGTTTATAATTCAGGGTTCATTACCTATTAGTTTGTTTCTTTTATTCTATAACTTAGTTTAGAAAATAAGATAGACTATTAATACTTTTTTAAAGAAAATACTTTTTTTTAAGTTTTTGATTTATTTAATTGTTTAAATTCTATTTTACTGCATCAATTTTTTTCTTTATAAATAGTTTCATGGTTTAAATATTTATTTAAAAAAAACCTAAATTAAGTGATCTAAAAAATTGTAGAAAGTGCGTAACAGTTACATATATTTTTTTAAAAATTGGATATAACTTGAAGTAAAACTGATAGGTTAAAATAGTTTGAGTGAAAATATCTGAAAAATAGAAAAACTGAGAAAATGTAATAAAATGTGACAGATTATCAAAAACCCCGCACCGATGTTTAGTTTAGTTATATTAACGTACCATTTTGAAGCAACACTAGGGCTATTTTGGGACGAGCTTCGTAATTTTGAGCTGCGGTCAGATGACGAGGACGAAACCTGAGCTAGCACTCGGCTTTCCTCACTACACTAGAGGAAGATCGTTTGACTAATCGTACAACGTACGTAATTAACAATTCATGTACTACATACACCCTTACATGAATCGGGTTTCGAACTTGAAACCTTACGTTTTAGTTTTAGATTAGTTATTTTAGCGTCCTGTTTTAAAGCAACACTAGGGCTATTTTGGGACGGACCTCGTCATTTTGAGCCACGGTCAGATGACGAGGACGGCACCTGAACTGGCACCCCCCTCTCTACCCCACACCGATGAGAGGACGTTTGGCCTGACAGATTTAACGTGCAAGAAACCCTCTTACACGACGGATCTTCGGTAGAATCGAGTCTCGAACCTGAAGCCTTTCGGTTCCAAACCGAGATCTTACCACCAGGCCACCACGACCCCTTGAAACCCGACGGCCTACGGCTAAGATTCGAGACCTTACCACTAGGCCAGTACGATCCAATAATAATAATAGTGATAGTAATAGTAATAATGATAATAATAATTAGTAATAATAATAATAATAATAGTAATAATAGTAATAATAATAATAGTGATAGTAACAGTAATAATAAGAAGAATAAGAATAATATTAATAATAATAATAATAGTAGTAGTAGTAGTAGTAGTAGTAATAGTAATGATAATAATAATAATAGTGATAGTAATAGTAATAATAATAATAGTAATAGTGATAGCAATAGTAATAATAATAATAGTAATTAGTAATAATAATTATTATAATAGTAATTAGTAATAATAATTATTATAATAGTAATAATAATAATAATAATAGTAGTAGCAATAGTAATAATAATAATAATAACTGAAGTAAAACAATCAGTTGGCCAAGCGCCAGACGATAAGTGCTGAAATGCCCATTCGAGCAACGTGAGTTAGTGTTGCATTCTTCACTAAACTCTTTAAATGACTTTGGACGCTTTTGAAAACTATTCGACGAGCAACTTCAATATGTGTGCCATTTTGATTTTTTTTGTTCTTAGCTTTTATTACGGAAAAATAATGACATAAGATTTAAAACAAAAAAATAATCTTTTAAATCAATCTTAGGAATGGTAAAGTTCTGCAGCCCAAATTCTAACCCAAACCTCAATTTCCTAATTTAATTTAGTTCAGTTTTATATTTATGTGCCGTTTTAATGCTAACTGTAGAGCTATTTGGAAGGAATCGGGTCATTTTGAACAGCGGTCAGATAACGGACAACATCTGAGATGACACTCCCTCTTCAAGCTTCCACACCAGACCAGCTGGGGGACATTTTAGACGACGGATTTAGCATGCATCAAGCCCCCTTACACGACGGTTCTACAGTGATATCGGTTCTCGAAACTGAAGTATTCGAAGCCGAGACCTTACCACTAGGCCACACAGCCCTTCTTAATTCCCTGAAAAATTTGACGAACAAGAGTTACTTGTACACACTAAATCTAATGTTGGAAGTCAAACAACCTCACTGTTTTGCAGTGAAATTTCGAGTAGGAAATTCCGATTCATGTGACTTTGACTATGATTCAAAATTTCGAGATTCGAATCAAAGTAATCATCGAATTGCTTCTATAGGTTGTTGCAACGAAATAAACTCATTAACCTTTTCATGGCTGAGGCTTGCACACACACACACACACACACACACACACACACACACACACACACACACACACACACACACCCACACACCCACACACACACACACACACACACACACACACACACACACACACACACACACACACACACACACACACACACACACACACACACACTCTCTTACACACACTCACACACACACTCTTTCTCTCTTACACACATTCACACACACTCTCTCTCTCTTACACTCACATCACACACACACTCTTGCACTCTCTCTCTCTCTTACACACACTCATACACACACTCTCTCTCTCTCTTACACTCACATCACACACACACACAAACTCTATCTTATACACACACATTCTCTCTCTTCCTCTCTCTCTCTCTCACACACACACACACACAATTATTTTGATTGTTTAAAGCATCTTTATTAATGCAGAAAGGGGTAGAATAACATGCATCGCAACCTATTTTTTTACCTAAAACTCAGGCGTAACTTATGGTAAAATATATCAGTTCAGGGACAATTTTAAACTTTGTTTATTTTTTCGAAACAAATAATTACCATTCGCTTGGAATAATATTTTCATGATGTAAGATCAAAGTGACAGATTTTTATCCATTTGCTATTTGAAATCGTATTTACAGTGTTTATGCCCTTAGGCTCATTCTAAAACGGAATATGACTCAGTCGAGTTATATCTATTTATAGAATATCACAAAACCTAGTTTGAAGGTGGATTTGCTACCATTAAAAATAGATTCGCTCAGAGCGGTGGTCAGAAATTGATATCGAATTCTATATTAAATAAAGTTTGATCATCACAGTTGGATAGTTTTAGGAGGTTTCAAAAGGCAATCGAAACTACTTGACCAATGATCAGTCGAGCTTGACAAATCCATTTTGCGAAAAGTGATTGACAATTCAGAGATAAATTAAACCCTAGCGGAAAAAATAATTTTTTAAAAAAATCAGGAACTTAATTTTTGGGAGAAGATTTTAATATTATAAATATTTATTTAATTAGAGTTTATGAAACAGTTTCTACCAAAGTACGCTGAATACTTGGGATATCTTTGTTTCAAATTTACCAAAAAGTAAAAAAAAAAAAAAAAAAAAAAAATCCAATTTTTTAAAATCTAATTTACTAGTTTTTCTCAGAAGAAAAATTTTATTTCTGAGATTTTGAGAAATTAATAGAAGAAATATTTATAGAATCCGATATATGAACATTTTTCATGAGATATTTTTATTATATAAACTTCGAACGAAACTGAAAATCGAATATAAGTCAGAGTATGCAGTGAGTATTTTCTGGGAAATAAAGATTTTGGATTACAGAAACAATATAAAATAGATGTGGGTAATATTGAAAAAAATTCTGCAAGACGAAATTTAAATTCATTTAGAAGATTTATGTTTATAATATTTTCTTCAAGCAATATGAAATTTTAATGAAAGCGCTTTCAATAGGATATAAAAGATATAGGAGAATATAATATTTGGATAGTACTGAACCCTGCCCTGCGTTGGTTGTTTTTTGAAACTATCAACCACTATAATACCCTTTCTATTTGGACCAACATATCTCTTATTGGCTTCAAAGATGTATTGTGAACCGTACGTTAACTTAAAGCAGAAACAATATACATTTATGATAGATTTCTTCTAAAAATTTATAGTATATTAAGTATATTAGTATATTGAGCAGATCATATGCAGCTTCATGAGCGCTATGGTGTACTGCAAGGATGTGAAAATGAATTCAGCCGAATTAACAATAAGCTGTCCAAAATGATAAAAAACGGATAAATAGACAATTTTTTGCCTACGCAACAGACAATTTTGAGGCCATCTCAATTTGTTGCTTTCACATTTTTAGGCTTCAAAAACCTCAAGCAAAAAAAATATCATGTTATCACATAATCTATATCTTTACTTATAATAAAGCTCAATGTGTGTGTGTGTGTGTGTGCGTGTGTGTTGGCGCTCTACAGGCCAGACCGTTAGACCTACAGCTACCAAATTTGGTACATGTATACCTTGGAGGTCGGGAATGTGCACCTTGGAGCCCTTTTTTCGAATTTTTAATTTGAATTGGAATTAATTAAAATTTAAGCGAAATGTCGACGTTTTTCCATTATAACTTCCGAAAATATAATTGCACAAACATGATTTTTATATTAATTTAAAGATAAAAAAATTAGCTTTCTAACAGTATCCGTTTTGTTAATTTTTAACGTAAGTTTCTATTTTTAACGAATTTTTAAAGAAATATTTTAACCATGTTTTTTTGAGCACGTGACTGGATAAAATAAAAGAAAACAATAACGGAAGTTCAAATAATAAAAAAAACTATCATCGCAAAATAAATCTAAAGAAATCCAACTTTTAACACGTGACAGGATAAAATAAAAGACATATAAAATGTGATATTTTCTAAAAAATAAATGCAAAGCAAAGGTTTCTACAATCGTTTGCAATATCTAAATAATTACTTCAATAAATCTTCTTTACGGTAAACCTGATCGAATTTAGACAGGATATGCATTGGAATCCCGACTTAATAGCATATTTCTATTATCGTTTGCAATATCTGTATCATTTATTCAATATTTTTTTTCATTATAAAATGTGATAGTTTCTAAAAAAATAAATGCAAAGCTAAGGTTTCTATAAAATCTGCAAGAGCACGTCAAATTGAAAAAATTGGGTTTAATCACCGTGTTGTCATCATTTTGACGGAAGTTCAAATTAAAAAAATAAAAAAAACTATCATCGCAAATTAAATCGGAAGAAATGCAACTTTTAGCACGTGACTGGATAAAATAAAATCTATCTAATACTATAATACGAGGAATGGTTGCCAAGTCGAAAATCGCCCCAGAATTAATAAACTCCGGTAAACTTGGGGGTCTGGGGTTTTTGGCCACGAGGAATCGATTGGTGCCAGTTTTGAAGCGCTACGGTCGAGCAGTTCGGAGTTAGAGATAGGATATTTTCAAACTTTATTAGTTCGCCATAATGGCTACTTAAATTTTCAAGCGGTAACGTGCTGCCACCTATAGCCAATATGGCGAACTAATAAAGTTTTATGTTTATGCTGTTATAGGTTTATAATATGTTTCTTATGTATGTATATATGTTTGGTTTTTCTAAATAAATTTGTCAAAAATACTGATCTTCAACACACTTCAATCTTTACCTTTACTTTACCTTTGTATAGAATAGTTCCCTTTCCAAACTCTAACTTTGTTTAGAATAGTTTACAATGGTGCACTTTAACCGGTTATCTTTTCACCAATGGTTTCACAAATTTTCTTATGGCATGTATTGTTTTGATAAATCACAATTGAAAATTTAAATCTTTGAGTTAGCTTCGATACCTGTTTTCTCTGAGAGGAGCTCGGTCACCAGCTGGTAAATATAAAATGTGATATTTTCTTTAAAAAATGCAAGGCAAAGGATTCTATGATCGTTTGCAATATTTAAATCATTAATTGAATAAATTATCTTTATTTATACAGGATATGCATTCAAATTTTTTTCCAATGGCCAATTTGTAAAACATTATTAATAGGCATATATATTGTTTAATACTATTAATTTGATCTAAATGAAGTAAATAATTACATTTTATGCAGTTTGAGTCAAACAATGCATTGATAAATAAGGACTTTTAGATTTCTTCATACTTTGCTCAGTGAGCCATATTTTACAAAATATTTTTATTAATATTTTAAATAAAAGTTGCTACATCAATCAGTCTTCTAAATCAATCATTAAAACTGACTAATTTATAAAATTATAGAATATTATTAGGAAAACGTGTTCTTTTAGAACTTTCCGTCCATCATCTTTAAGAAAATATAAATTTCAGGCCAATCAATGCCCGGAGTTACTTCAAGGCTAATGAATATGTGATTTAATCGAAAATGTTAGAACCCATTACTCATGGCGAACCAGCTGGTCGCCAAAGGCGGCTAGTATTAAATAAAAATGAAATCTACTACAGAAAATTTCAAGTTATCATGTGAGATCATTATTATTTGCTTTAATAAATTCTGACATTAACCAGTTTAAACCCGTTTGAAAATCTCGATCTCTATTTAATTAGTTGAATTTATCCATGAAACAATCTTTATCTATTTAAAACAATATTTAATTTGTTTGGTTTATTAAAAAAAAGTCGCCCGAGTTAGGCTATAACATTGCGATTTCCAAGGGAACAATTACAATAGCAGAAGACGGATAATTCAAAAGCTATACTGTGAAAGCCGACTCCAAAATAAAACTTCATTAGCAGACGACAGATAATGGAAAAGTTATACTGTGACAGTCAACTCAAAAATAAAGAAAAGGGATCAATTTATTGCGTACACATTTTGAGGCTCCAAAACCCTCAAGCGAGAACAATATCAAGTTCTAACATGACCCCCCAAAAAAACTTTTGAATTCTTATAGAAAAGATTTGTTTTGAAAACATGGTGGGAAAAAGAGCAAGTACAAAATAATTCAACTTCCGAACGATTGCTTCTTCTGCTATCGTTAAAGATATCTGCATTGCTTCCTCTGCAACTTTAAGGATATCTCGTTTGCAATGATTACTATAAAAATTTACCTGAAGTGAATACGAATAATCGTTGATCTGATAAACACTTTTTTTAAAAAAGAAAATAAATGAAAACAGTAACCATGAACATTACTTTTCATTCTGAGCTCAAAATAAGGTAATGGAAAAAACATCAACTTACGTTGCAAGTGTTACTCGTTTTCATTGGCACTATTATATGTTCAATTTCGTTATAATCGTAACTGTAGTAGAATCTTAATAGTGTAATAGGTTAATATTAATACATAGTCAGCTCTCAAAATATATGCCAGCATCCTGGCATAGGAATAGCGCATCTTCCCCGTGATCTGGGCGTCCCGGTTTGGGCATGGTTGCTATGTGTTCTATCTGGGAGGTGTATGAATGAGCCCTTCTGTAAAAAGGGGGTTGTGCAAGCGAATGTGTGTGTCATGAGCTAGAAGTCAGATTTCTGCCCTCTGGGTAATCAGGGTTCTTTACCTCTCAGAAGCTACTGCACCCCCTTTCCATGGAAACACGGACACGACATCACCATCATCTCAAATTATGTGAAGAATTGGAGGAGGGGGGGGATATTTTGAAATGAATGTTGTGTTTCATTGAAAGTATAATTTAATTCTCACTGATGAATACTATGCTTCATAGCGTGCCATTATGTAACATCAAGAATTTTAATAATTGTCATTTTCAACATAAATTTGTTGGGTCGTAGAGAATTTATTTTAGTTCTCGAGTTTGACACCTTAGAAGTGCAAGAAGAAGCAATAAAAAGAAGGAAAACGATTTCACAACCAAAAGCAGCGAAAACGAGTAGCGGAGAATTAGTTCACAGTTCCTGAATTCGAAACCTTAAAAGTGCAAGAAAATCTTTAAAAAGAAGAAATAAAAATGACATCATTGCGAAAATCAGGGAAAATTAGTTCCAGTTGAATTTGTGATAGAAAATGCAAAGCTAAAAATGTATCTTAATCAAAATAAAATTGCTCTTTATTGTTCATCGTTTATTATTCAACAAAGCGCAAGCAATCATTGTTAGAAAAATATGCTGATAAGCAGGAAAATGAGAAAATTTTCACGCAATTTAAAATTACTAGCTGCAGTTGTCGCTTATTACTTAATAAAACTCCATAAAATTATTATTTGAAAAGTAAGCTGAATAGAGAGAAAAAAAAAGAAGAAAATAATTTTTTTCAATCACCAAAGAGTCTAAAAATCAAATCAATTTCGGGCAGTTAATTTGATCTTAAAATAATGGGTCTTCTTGTATTTATGTCCATTTCACAAAGTTTTAAACAAATTTTTTCTTTAAAATATTGTTACAAGCCTGTATAGCTGCTATGTAGTATGGTTAGTTCTAGGATTGGAAAGAATAGCCATTCATCTTTTCTTAAATCACTGTTCAAGCGCAATAATTGCAGATATCTGTATATATAAGCCAGTGGGAGTGGTTAATACAAAATTTCTTTAAGAATGATGCTTTACCAGAGAATACCTTTATTGGTATTGGCGTACAATAGTTACGAATTATTAACTTTTGGTATGAATTTAGCATTTTTACTGGATTTTTTGTGTCATCCTTGGCGATTAATCCCAGACATGCTGCTAATAACATTCGAAAATGAAATATGTATTTTAGATTCATTTCTCCTATTTCCTAGATTGAATTAAAATTCTGTTAAAAAGCTACACTTATAGTCACTGAATACCATAACAAATTTAATATATATAACTCATTGCATTTATATGTTTCTGAATGTTTAGACTGATAGAAAAGTCAATCACTTATTGGATTTGGCTCAGAATTTGATAGCTGTCCACATATAGATGCTAAATATGTGTGTTGAATTACAGCCATCTAATTCCCTTCGTTTTGTATCTATCGTGTTAGTTGTATTCGAACAGAAAGACAGATAGACTTGTTCTGATAGGAATTTGCTGAAAATTTGATAGAAATCTACAAATTTGGTGCAAAGATCTGATACCAAATTTCAACTTTCTTGCTCAAAGAGTTTTTATGTTATTTTGTGATCGAATATTTTCAAAAATTGATTTTCGAACTCCATAGCTTTCGATTCGTCAAAATCTGGAGTACAAATAATTTGACAATTGCGATACTTTATACTACTTATGCCTGTGAGAAATAAAACGCTGATGTTTGTAACACAGAAATCACTATTATTACTTATTGTCGAATGGCAACTTCAAATATAAACAAACAATTTTACGAATTTCAGATTATATCCCCGACTATGTTTACAGTTCCATTGAAATTATTATTATGTTTAGTTAATCAATGAAGATGAAAGATGTTATTAAAAATGTTGTGGAGGAGGTTTGCTTTATCAACGAAAATTCCATGCTGTAAAAAGTAAAAACGATACTAAAGAAATTAAGGTATCCGACTAGGTTCGAAGAAAAAAAATTTGAAAAATTGGATTTTTTAAAAACTATTTAAAACTGTGGTTTGTTGTTTTGTCGGTTATAAAAGGAAATACTATAAATACAGCAAAATTAGTTCAAAATATATCTTTTGAGAAATAGGAAAATTTGTAGTAAAGTTTAAACAAAACAGGTAACACTCTACACAAAATTGTAATGCAGCAATCCTATTTTTCTTTGTACACAAGTTATATTGGGTTGTTCGGAAAGTCATTTCGTATTTTTTTGTCAAAATGAAAAGAAATTTTCGTTTAATGAATAAATTATTTATTAAATTATAAAATTGCCATTCTGGTCTAATACCTTTTGCCATATTTTTGGTAGTAACATGATTACACGCTCATAAAAGTTTTGGTCTTTGCTGTAAAAAAAAAACTGATCGAGTTGGTTTTTGGCCTCCTCATTTGAAGGAAAAATTTTGCAAATCAGTTCTGGTACTGATGTACTGTTAACACATCTTCTCCACACATATTGGCTAATTTATTTCTGGCTTGAACAGCATTTTTACCTTTTATAGCAAAAAAGAAAAAAATGACGAAAATGCTGTTTATTGCTCTCCATATTTAAAAGGGCACCATCCAAAAACTACTGCGAAGAATCAGCTGCACTTTTTCACACTCAAGCCTTGCTATATCAGCTCTTAAAACATAAAATGATTTTGCGGTTTAAGTATGAAATTGGGTGCGAAAAATGCAATTAAATCCTTTGTCAGGAAAAAACGAAATTACTTTCCGAACAACCTAATAGAATATAATGATGAATGAAATAAGCCAAACTCTAAAAAACATGTTGAGACGCAATAGAGTAATGCATAAAATTTTGCATATATATCCCTTTTTTCCAGGTTAATTTTCAGAAAACACCTATGAATGAAAATGTATTTCACTAACAATAATGGCTACAGGTAAAATTATACGTGTATATATATTTTTTTCAAAAATTATTTGAAAATGTAATAAATATTGAGAAATAAGAAAATGTGTAGTAAATTTTATTGAAATTTAACCAAAACGGTTCACACTCTACATAAAATTGTAATGCAGCAATCCAATGTTTCTTTCTACACAAGTTATAGAGTCTAATGATGAATGGACTAATATAAGAAAAATGTTGAGATGCAAAGAAATTATTTGTAAAAATATACGTATATATGCATTTTTTCTATATATTTACAACTTAATTTTTCTAAAAACACCTATAATTGGAGAAATATTTCACCAACAATAAAATTTTTGGTTCATTTTATTGCCCATATTATTTAAAACACACCCTGAAATTTTTATGTCAATACCTCTATTAGTTTTTGCGATATCATGGTGACGGTAGAGAACTTTTATGTAAACCGAAATTTTGAGAAAATTGAAATTAAAGACTAATTTTAACTGAAAAATAGGCGACCCTGGATGATAGATAAGGCCTCCGTTTTTCTAAAAAAGATTAACTGCTTTGGAAAGTGGTAAGTCTAATCTAGAAGAAATAGCAATATAAAAATATTCTCCGAATTGGTTGATAACCAGAGTTTTTAACCTAGTCGGATACCTTAAGAAATTTGAATAAAGCAGAAAGCGGAAAAGCAACTTAACAATATGCAGAAGAAAATTCGCTATAATTTGATTACAGAAATTGATGTTCATATCTCACAAAACAATGACCTTGATATTATCTTTAGATATAAATTCACCATTTAAGTAAAATCAACTCCATTTCTAGATATTTTCTAGCCATCATTCTCTCACATTAGTTTGCTAATTAATTCAATAATAAGAATAATATTTTCTATTATTTTCGCAAGTATGAATTTTTACTTTCTTATATACGTAGAATAGGGAACGTATTTAAGGTATCCGACCTACGTTAAAAACGCTGATTATCGACCACATTGGAGATTTTTTTGAAATTCTTATTATTTCTTGTAGTTCAGACTTTTATCTTCACGAAACCGTTCATCCGTTTACTATCCAAATATACTTCAGTCGCTAAAATTTGTGTTTAGCTTTCATTTTCTCAAAACCTTAATTTGCATGCAAATTCTCCACCGTTTAACATTCTATCCCCAAAATTAATGGAGGTATTTATATAAAAATTTCAGCGTGTGCTTTGAATAACATGGGCGATGAAATGAACCAAGAGTTTTATTGTTGGCGAAATATTTTTTCATTTATAGGTGTTTTTAGAGCAATCAAGTTGTCAATTTATGGAAAAATGCGTACATACGTATATTTTTACCCTTAACTTCTTTGAATCTCTAAATTTTTCTTAGATTTCGGCTCATTTCCTTCATTCTATAACTTGTGTCCAAATAAAAATAAGATTCCTGCAGTACAGTTTTATGTAGAGTGGTAGCCGTTTTGGTTAAATTATATTAACATTTACTTCAAATTTTCCGATTCTTCCAAATATATTACATATTCAAATAGTTTTGTTGTATTTATAGTGCTTATCGTCGACAATACATCTAAAAACCCTAAATAGTTTCTAAAAACTGCAATTTTTCAAAATTTTTCCTTCGAACGTAGTCGGATGCCTTATATAATCACAATATCCGAATTCGAGATGTTAATGATTATCCATACTGAGTTCGAAAAATACAATTTTGGAACATTTCCGATTGCTTGTCTATCTGTCTGGGACATAGACAACTCAAATTTGCTTTTAACTAAATGAATTAAATTTTGGAATATGGTCTTTATATCAAATTTTGAGCAAATTCCTTTCAGAGGAAGTCTGTCCATCCGGCTGACAGAGTAAAATTTAATACAGTAACTATGATGGACAAAATTAGATACACACCTTTTGCATCTACATTGAAGGGATCTATCAAATTTTGAGTCAATTCCAGTGAGTGCTTAACTATCTATTGGGCTTTTCCTTCAAAAACATTTAAACGCGATAATTCAAAAACATATGACTTAAATATATCAAATCTGAGTAGGGATTTATTTTTTACTGCAAGCTTTGCTCTGTATCAAATTTTTTGTTTTAATAGATTGAGAAAAACGTATCTAAACACAAATTCGATTCACTATTAATACAAACCAAGAATTAATTGCCAAATAACTCGCCAAGGATTACACTATTTATTCAGTAAAACTGCTAAATTCTCCCCCAAAATTCATATTTGTGAGCCAATGTCATATATGGCGTTCTCTGACATGATAAGTTATTGGAAAAGTATGCGATTAATTTTTGGAGTGTGGTTTAATTTACAACAAACTGATACAATGAATTTATGTAGTTCAGTCATATAAAAATCATGTTGCAATTTTTAAAAAAGGAATGTGCTTTCCTTATCAAATATCTAACTACTTGAAAATTCAATAATCAAAGCAAACAATTTAATTGCCAAAGATGGTTAGTTTGAACATATTTTTGCATCCAAAGTTTTATTTTTAAAATATAAAATGCTGGAAAAGGGTAATATAATTCAATGTTACAATAGTAACAATTAACATTTACAGCAACAACATCCTAGCAAACAATTTAATCGCCAAAGATGGCTAGTTTGCAACTACTTTTGCAACCAAAGTTTCATTTTAAAATTTAGAATGCTACAAAATTGTTAAGTAATTCAACGTTACAATAGCAACAATTAATATTAACAACAAAAACAACATCTTAGCTAGGGGGTATTGCAGGGAGCTGTAAAAAAAGGAATAATTTACAATTTTCTTAAGGCATAGAAAACCGTAAAAAAAAATATCATTTATATTTTTTTTACGATTATGAAACTCGACATTTTATTTCACTTGTTTACTTCAGATATTAAAATGACATAATGACGGAATATAGGCAATTGAATTGGAGTCTGTAAGTTGGAGACCCGAATTCTTTTTCTAGTAACAGCACTTATATGAGAAGGGGGAGATTGGTTTAGTAAACCCCTTCATGGATAGAAACTTTTTTCGATTATGTCACTCCATCTTGAATACCAAATTATAGGTATTGTTTGTCATCTTTATAGAAGCGTGGAAGAATAATTTCCAAAATCTTCCAAATGGGGTTTTAAGTTAACCCATTATTTTCATCAAATATTTAAGTTTTTATTGATTTTATAATTTTCTTAATGATGAAGATGTCGTATCCGTGTTTATGCCCACATACGCATATATACACATATATATATAGATAATTATGGATATGAATATGTAGAAAATAAAGATATGGATAGATAGCTAAATAGATAAATAAATATAGATATTAATAGATACAAATATGGATAGATAAATATTGATATAGATGGATAAATATGGATATTAATAGACTTAAATGTGGATAGATAAATATTGATATAAATGGATAAATATAGATATTAATAGACATAAATATGGATAGAGAAATATTGTTATAGATGAATAAATATAGATAGATAAATATTGATATAGATGGATAAATATGGATATTAATAGATATAAATATGGATAGAGAAATATTGATATAGTTGGATACATATAGAAACTAATAGATATAAATATGGATAGATAAATATTGATATAGATGGATTAATATAGATAGATAAATATTGATATAGATGGATAAATATGGATATTAATAGACATAAATATGGATAGATAAATATTGTTATAGATGAATAAATATAGATATTAATAGACATAAATATGGATAGATAAATATTGATGTAGATGGATAAATTTAGATATAGATGGATAAATATAGATATTAATAGACATAAATATAGATGGATAAATATTGATATAGATGCATAAATATGGATAGATAAATATTGATATAGATGGATAAATATAGAAATTAATAGATATAAATATGGATAGATAAATATTGATATAGATAGATAAATATAGATAGATAAATATTGATATAGATGGATAAATATAGATATTAATAGACATAAATATGGATAAATAAATATAGATATAGATGGATAAATATAGATAGATAAATATAGATATTAATAGACATAAATATGGATAGATAAATATTGATATAGATGGATAAATATAGATATTAATAGATATAAATATAGATAGATAAATATTGATATAGATTGATAAATATAGATATTAATAGACATAAATATAGATGTATAAATATTGATATAGATGGATAAATATAGATATTAATAGAAATAAATATGGATAGATAAAGAGTTGATGATGATGTCGTATCCGTGTTTACACGGAAAGGGGGTGCAGTAGCTTCTGAGGATAAAGACCCCTGAGCACCTAGAGGGTAGAAGTCTGACTTCTGGCTCATATGAAGGAGACACACACATTCGCTTGCACAACCCCTTTTTACAGGGGGCTCATTCATACATCTCACAGATAGAACACAGAACAACCAGGCCCGAACCGGGACTCGAAACCGGGACGCCCAGATCATGTGGAAGATACGCCACCCCTAAGCCAGGAGGCCGACTTAAATTTCTGAACAAAACCTTCATTATATATTTCTTAATAGAATATTCTAATCAATTTTTCCCATCTGTAAATATTAGATAATATCTCTAATGTAAATGAATTTGTTTTCCTAAATGAAGTTACCTTACTCCCATTCCTCATATTTGTATCCGGAAATAATTGAGAAGTTACTTCACCGTACATATTAATAAATTTTATGGCGCCCCTTATCGAAGAGAACGAAGGCAATATATCTTTCGAAGATTATGTGGGGGGAGGGTTCCGCTTCTGTATATATAAATGTTATCAGAATAAATCTGGCAGCAGCTCGAGTGGAATTGTTTCTTAGCTCCTAATCAACTTAAGTGAAAAGACAGAGTGTCTTCAAAGGAATTTTCTGCAGATAACAACATAAATTCACATGAATTCGTAAAAAAGTAGTTCCGGGCAGCTAAATTTTTAAAAATAAGAATGGAACATTTGTCTGAGATTCTGAGTTAAATTATCTGCCTCTTTCATTAATGCCTTTATTTTCATTTTACGAAATTAAGCACTTAAAATAATAATTTTGAACAGTTAAATCTTGAAAATTCAAAATGGAATATTTGTCTGAGATTCTGAATTGAATTATGAGGCTCTTTTTTTCATTTTACAAACATAAATTTTTAAAAGAATCGTTGTGAGAGGCTCAATTCTGAAGACGTACAAGATTTCACATTTGTTCGACATTCTGAATTAAATTGCGGGCTATTTCTTATGCCCGGAGAGTATGATACTTTTTCTGCATGTATTTATTTCACTTGATTATAATAAAGTATAATGTTTCATAATAAAATTTTCCCTAATTTTCTGACTTAGTTCTAACAGTTTGTATACCTTACTTCCGGATATAAAGCAATATTTCTACATTTTGAAAATATTAGATCATAAATTGATCTACAAATTTTAATTAACTTTTTTCATATATCACAGGTACTTTATAGCAATACATTTAATTAAGAAAGTAACTGATTCCATAATAATTAAAATAATGAGCAATGAAAAATTTAAAATTAATTTGAGATATTAAATATGAAAATTTTCTTAAAATAAATTATTTTTATAAAAAGTGATTTTATTTATTAAAATACAGATTTTTTTTAAATAACTACCTGAATGTTAAAGCAAAAGAAAGTTCTCATTTTTTTCTCCCTACATTCTCTAATAAAAATACTTATCTATTATTAACTGCAGACCATTAAAGAACAAGAGTTACGAAAGATTCTGTTAGAGAGTGGTTTTCTGCATTTATAACTGAGATACGGTTAATATACAAGCTCCGCATATTAACCTTATTGTGTGTGTAAGCATTGTTGTGCTTTGGAGATA
Source organism: Argiope trifasciata (assembly GCA_026543055.1). Classification (NCBI taxonomy): domain Eukaryota; kingdom Metazoa; phylum Arthropoda; class Arachnida; order Araneae; family Araneidae; genus Argiope; species Argiope trifasciata. The sequence continues at coordinate 58,793 of JAPMOQ010055722.1, forward strand.
TTTTACCTAAACGAATGAATACCAAAATTTAATATAAAACTATAAGTGTAGTTACAAAATCACTTACAAATTATCACATGCAGGGTGTTGCAAAACTATTGGTCCATATTATAAGGGGTGATAAAATTCACCAAAACAAACAACTAAAAAATTAAATAATATATGTATATGTATATTAGCAAAATAAACCAAGTAAAAAGGGATACAATACAAAATCAATGCAATACAATACTCACTAAATACAATGATAGGATTTTAATTTTTTAAAATTTTAATTTTGTTTGAATCCAAAATATTTATTAGTTTCGATTCAAATTTTTAGTTCCTTTTCCTTAATTAGTTTCATTTTGTTTAATGAATTATTCTAATTTATGTTTGTTTCATAAATAGTTTTTATTTCATTTAGCTTTTATGTTTGTTTACTTTTAGAAGTTTAATTCCGAATCAAATTTTAATTTCGATTTTGACCATTCTTCGTTTCCAAATTTTTTTTGTTTCGGTTTCCGAAATAATTTAATTTTTATGAATTCTGGAATATACTTTATACTTTATATATACTTTAAATGTCTTACAGTTTCAGTTAATAATTAATGGATTAATTCATTTTAATTTCTATTCCGAACGCTAGTTGTTGTTTCATAGAAAATTTCAGATAAACAACCATCAAGAATTAACTAAAGAAAAGATCCATAAATTTTCCGATAATGCATTATAAATTAAAAATTAAAATAGGAGCAAAAGAAAAAAATCTGCAAAAACTTTTTTAAAAAAGTACAGTAATAGAAGTGGGTTTTAAAACACTGTTTTCATTAGATTTATTCATTTGATGCACTTTTTTAAAAACAGAAATACTCAAAATGTGCTCGGAAAAAGTTGCTATAAAATATTTTTCAATTTAGAAGAATCTAATAATTTAAATGACCCATTCGGAGTTATGACAGTGAATATTTTTTGTTGCTAAGAGGGGAGGCGATTTATGAAAATGAGGGTTGCATTATTATGTTACACAAAATGCGCCAAATTCCCTAAATGGTGTTCAAAAGAGTCATTCTAGTCCGTAATCGTAACATTTCCAGTAGAATCTAAACGTGGATATAGCACGTAAAAAGATCGTTAGCTTAAAAGACAAATAAAAAAAAAGAACAAAAAGGAAGAAGTCTTAATGAAAGTAAAGAAAAAGAAAACATTTATTCTTCTGCTCCATGGATAAAATACTTCTAGGAAAAATTTCAATATTAAATAAAATCAATTTAAAATTTTTTGAAGCAAAATTTTATAAGCGTAATTAATAGTACTTTTTTAGTTTACTTTCAGTCTTAATTTTTTAATTTGTGAGGGAATTTTTCGAAAACTCACAGTGAAATCAATGTCTCTTTTGATAAATGATTAATAGTTAGTCAAGTTTTGAAAATATTAAAAAATATTTTATCATCATGAATGAAAAAGTTTGCTAGGGGTTTCGAAAATCATACACGTTGGTAAGAAAAAACTTGATTACAGAATTGCTTGTTTGATTTCATTTGTAGAAACCTGAAATAAGTAGTTAATCTTTTATTTGACAGAGGTACCAAGAAAAAACATATTTTATTGATCCTTATGGAGCTGTACAATTTTAAAGGCTTTACATGGATATTGTATACTTTTGTATGCAGAGTTTTAAATGATAATTAAAATAAAATTCTAAGAATTAATTAAATAATTAATTTATTAAAATGAATCTCGAATCATATTTAAATATTCTATATTCTATTTATAAGGGGTGCTCATGTGTAATGTAAATAAACATAGTAACAACTTAACCGTTAATATATTTACCTATGCAGTAATGGGAGAACGTAACGAGACATCCAGGAATGCGATTGGAGTCTCCTTCGTAGAACGGGACATGTGCGGGAGTTCGCATGCGCAAGAGAATCTCTTGTAAAGAACACCGTCAAATTGTTGCTACTTGTTGAATTCCTAGAGAACAATTTACTTCAATATGTAAAGGAAACAGTCCAATTGTTGAATTTTTAGGGAACAATTTACTCCAATGTTTACTGTGAGACACTTCGGATACTTCGCAGATCCATCAAGAACAAAAGACCGGGGCCACTCGCGGCGGGTGTGGTTCTACTTCATGATAACGCGTGTCCATACGTCTCCATAGTCACACAGGCAGCACTTGTCAAATTCAAAGATAGCACCTAGAGTATCCATTTTATAGTCCAGACATGTAACCCTGCGATTTCCATGTGTTTGATCCCCTGACGAAAAACATCTGAAAGAGAAGCTTTTCAACTCAGATAGTGAATTCAAGGATGCTGTGAAAGACTGGATCTCGTCAATGCCATAGGAATTCTGAAAACAATGAATAATTCGGCTCGTTAATCAACGGGATCGTTGTGCTCAGACTTAAGAATAAAGTTTCAATTTATACTCATAGTGTCGTTTCGTACCTTTTCATTTGAACACACCTTGTATTTAATATACGTACCCCAAACATTTTTATAACAGCTTTTTCTCGGGATGTGGTGACCTGGTGGTATAGTCTCGGCTTCGGAACCGGAGTGTTTCAGGTTCGAGACTCCAAAGAACTGTCGTGTGAGGAGTTTTTGCACGTTAAATCCATCAGGCCAGACGTCCTACCTCTGGTGTGGACAGGAAAGGGGTTTGCAAGCTCTGGTGTCATCCTCGTCATCTGACCCTGCTTCAAAATGACGAGGTTAGTCCCCAAATAGCCCTAGTGTAGCTTTACAACGGGACGTTAATATAACTAAACTAAACTGCAACTTTTCCCAGTTTGCTCTTTAAAGGATTAAATAAAACTATTTAAAGATAAGAATTGATCTTACTTTTCTCTTTCGATTTTAATGATCAAAAGTACTTTGTGGTAAATGAGTAATCGCATAGTATTCGTTTTAAAACAATGCTAATCGATCGATCATGGATTTGCGAAGGGGGTTCATGGCAAGGGGAATAATTCCTTCTGTAGATAAAAGAAAATAAATGAATTAATCAGCGTTTTCTTCAATTTTCTTTTATTCTTGTGCAATATGGCACGTTCTGAGGATTGGTTGTAATGATATGTAATCGAGCACACATTTTTCCTTTGACCAAAAGTATCAGAATTTTGATACAATGTTGCTGCTAAGACCAAGTATCAAATTGATGGTATCTTTTGCTTCATTGCTTTTAGAAACAGATTGAGTTATGTACGCTTAGTTAAGTTTAGTTATGTTATGTTAACGTCCGTTGTAAAGCAATACTAGGGCTATTTGGGGCGGACCTCGTCATTTTGAACCAGGATCGGATGATGAAGACGACATCTCAGCTGGCGCCAACCTCTCCACTTCACACCACACCAGCGGGAGGGCGTTTGGCCTGACAGATTTAACGTGCAAGAGACCCCCTCACGCGATGGTTCTTCGGTGGAATCGAGTCTCGAACCTGAAGCCCTCCGGTACGCATACACATACACACAATTAGATAAAGCGGCAAATTCACTGACTAATAAATATTGAACAACATTTTACTCACCTTACGATTTTCCCTAAGTGAGGAGCATCTCCAAATGAGACTGAGATGCTTCCGGTATGGTGGTTGGTTCTCTCCCCCATGCAGGGTACACGGAAAGTTGGAGATCAGGCTTGTACGCGATGTACATCTTTAGGAAAAGGTTGTATCGGGGCCAGTGATGGCTCTTAGGAATCCATCAACCACAGTTCCTACCTTTGTTGATGTTGCGGAGTCATTCAGTATTTCTTTGTCCGTATGTGTTCGGGCGGATCGGAGATTCAGTAATATGACTTATGCACCTTACGATTGGTGAAATAAAATTATAGTAAATTTTGCCTTCCTAATTTGATGCCTGTTTAAGTTATTGTGTTTGTAAAATGTGTTCCAAAATTAATGAAGGATTAGATTTTGCGGTAGAAGTGTTGGTCCTTATTAAAAAACAGTTGGACAACTGTTAGTTTAGGTTTAGTAAAAACGGAACCTTGCAAGTTAGAAAAACGTGTTTTTATGGTCGAACAATATTTAAAAAATAATGAAAATCTGATGACCACTGTTTAAAAGTTTAAGAATTGCCCTCATCCCCTAGAACATGTTATTTAACACAATTGGATTTCTTTTTATGTGGTTATTTGAGGTCAAAGGTATATGTAAACAAGCCCACACACCTCTGAAATCCTGATTTAGGGTTAGCGTGTATTGATAGTGTAGTGGACGTCCCTGTTCGGGCATGGTTGTTTTTCTGTGTTCAATCTGTGAGGTGTTTAAATGTGCCCTTATGTAAAAAGGGGTTGTGCAAATGAATGGGAAGCATGAAATAGCTAGTCTAAGTTACCTGAGTTGGCACTACTGAAAAATACGGGACGCTAATTTAGGCTTAAAATCGCTGACAGCGACCAGCGGGCTTGTCAATGACAAGTGCCATTGGAAACAACAACAAGCACCCGTGCTTTGAAGGAGGAAATTCAACAAAATTTAGCCATATTTATACAAAATATTCATGGAAAATTTCAGCAAAAATTGTGTATGTGCCCGTAAAGCCGTGGAGACCATTTGGTCTATGTGGTTTTCCATAAATCCCATCTTGTATAGTTTACGATTCAATAAAATTGAGTTGTTGCTACTTATGGTACATATCATATACAAGTTCGCTGAGGAAGTCAGCAATTTAAGCCAAGTTTGTGCTATAGCTGCTGAGGAAAATGCCCCTTCTTCTTGCATACAGCCCACCACCCCGGCACCACTGAACGTAGTAGTAGATAAATGCCCCTGAGCACCCGAGGGCAGAGGTCTGACTTCTAGCTCAGATGAAGATGACACTCACTTCCACAACCCCGTTTTACAAAGGGACTCTTTCACACACTTCACAGATAGAACACGGGGGGGGGGCTTGAACAAATTCGTCCGAACAAGGATTCGAACCCGGAACCCCGAGATAGAGGGAAGGACGAGTTACCCCTAAGATAGAACACCGGCCAGAAAAATGTAACAGTTTAAAGAGAAAAGCAGTATTTTTTAAATTTAAGTCCGATCTTGTGTTAATACGTTGTTCTATCGTGTAACGCTTCATTTTTACTGATCCTAGACTATCAAAGGTTATTTTTGAATACATTTTTCATGGAAAAATTAGTGAAAAATTCCAAAATATTTATGTTTAGAGTGAAATTTAAAATTCAGGAGTGTATAATTTTTATATTGAAATATAAAATTCATGATTCCAAATAATCTTGTATTGGAGTTACCATGTTTACTAACACAAATGGTCTCAAAAATAATTTTCTTGATGTCATTTGAGGTAAAATAACTCGAGGGTTTATTAAAGATTTGACGTTGATTATGTTGACGATTCTATCTCTGTTCATTTCCTTATATGCAAGAACTTAAATTCATTCTATATTATGTTTATTATCTTTATAAATAAAAATGATTGTTTGTCTGTATGTCTCTTATGCGCTGTATATCTCTTATCCGATTCCGATAAAACTTCGATAACAGATAACTTGCACTTACGCGAAGTTTATAGCTATAATTCAATTATCTAAAGATCAAAATATATTTTCATATCTATTTACTGCATCTCTTAACCATGGGTTGAACACCAAATAACTCGCCAAGGAGACACAACAGATACAGTAAGAAAGCTAAATTCAAGCTAGAAGTTAATATTTCGCAGCTATTGTACGTAAATGCAATTTAAATCTTTCTCTGAGGTAATATTTTTATTACAAAATGCGCGAGAAAACTTTAGGAGAACCATTCCTATAGGTTTGAAATTTCAACCAAACATTTAATAAAAATTTTGCATTTTTTGCAATAACTTCCTAAAATACGACTGCACAAATAATGTTGCACCATCTTAGTTTTAAAAAATTTCTCTTTTCAACTATATTTAAGATTTTATGGAATAAATATATTTTCTATGTTTAATCAGCTTTAAAAAAATATTTTTATCACAATTTTTCACATTAAAACTTGAGAATTCGAAACGAATATTAAACGAATCACGAGATACAATAAATAGTTTCTTTCATTAACGTTCTGAAAGAACACCAAGCGTTACAATTCTAAAAGAATACACAAATCTAATACATAAAAATGAATATTTGTTTGCAGATATTCTTGGAGTACTCAAAATAGTTTCAATTTTTATGGCATAATTAAGTCAATATCCAACTGTCGACAGCATTGCAATTTTGTTCCACGCCTCAATGAAATATTCAACTTTTCTCTATCCCCTCCCCCTCCTAAAACTGAACTAAAGACAGAAAATATGAATGGGTATATTCTAATATGAACATATTTTTTTCATTACTAATTTTCCATTTAGACGATTCAACTCGTGTTTGGAAATTATGGGGATCTCAAAATCGTTTCAATTTTTATTGCAAAACCAAGTCAACACCCAAATGTCGACAGTATTGCAGACTTGTTCCACTCCTCATTGAAAAATCTTTGTCTTCCCTATTTTCTCCTTAAAATACAGTTAAAGAAAAAAACATGAATGTGTGTGTTAGAAAGAGTTTTCTAACATAAACGCATTTTTTCTCACTACCAGACGCGCATAAATGTCCATCTCCAAATCGTTTCGATTTTTATGGCCAACTTCAAGACAACACCCAACTGTCGATAACATCGCTGTCTTGTTCAATTCCTAATCGAAAAATCCTTGCCTTCCCTAATTTTCTCTTAAAACTGAGTTAAAGAAAAAAAAGTAAGAATGTGTGTATTAGAAAGAGTTTCCTAATATAAACACATTTTTTTCTCGTGACCAGAAGCTGTTATCAGCATAGGCATTATAGACGGTCAGTTCGTATTTGGAAATTCAAAATCGTTCGAATTTTCAAAATATGACTAAGTGAATACCCAACTGTCAGCAGCATTGGATTTTTGTTCCACCACTCGAAGAAAATCCTTGGCTTTCCTATTTTTCCCTTAAAATAATGTTATAGAAAAAAATATGAATGTGCGTTTTATAAAGTTTTTCCCTATGTAAATTTATATACATACATACATACATACATACATACATACACACACACACACACACACACACACATATATATATAT
>JAPMOQ010055724.1:0-13922 GCA_026543055.1 Argiope trifasciata
TAAAGTATAACTGTAGACACTGTAGTATAAATGTAAAGTATAACTGTTGACACTGTAGTATAAATGTAAAGCTCATTTCATATATTTATTTACATTGTTTCTTTGAAAAGCTTGGTGATATTAATGTTTCAATTCTGCAATATTGTCTCCCTTGATAGTTAGTTTCATCATAAATAAGAAAGTTTTCAGTTTGCTCTAAGTAATGCTGAATGGATACCGGGTCAATAATTCCAGACTATGGCTACAAAAATGAAGACCCATAATTTCAAGTGTCTAGGTGATAATGTAATTAAGACACGAGTTCCAGCATTTGCTCAAGAAGATTTGGTACTCTGTCCCGGAAACTATAGAAAGTTGAATAAAGATGAATGGTCAGTCTAGTGAGAATCGTTGAGGGAAGTGCATGTTTTTCTCTTTATCTATAAGGAATTCTCTTTGAGTAGTTTGTACTGTTGCGATTTTTCAGTAGCAATGAGCTGATTTTATTCAGTTGTTTATCGCAAGTACTGTGCTCATGTATACTTCGGATCGTGTGTCAATATTTTCGGGCCGAATAAAATGCCCTTATCTACTATTTATTCCGTTAGAGTTTTCAGTAGAAATGTGCTGCTTTTAATCATTTGTTTAATGCAAGTACTGTCCTTATATATATTTCGGATCGTGTGTCAACAATTTCGGGCAGAATAAAGAGCCATTATCTGTTACTGATTCCGTTAGATTTTTCAGTAAAAATGTGTTGCTTTTATTCAGTTGTTTACTGCAAGTACAGTTCTTGCGTACACTTCGGATCATCTGTCAATATTTTCCGGCAGAATAAAGTGCTGTTATCTGCTGTCGATTCCGTTAGAATTTTCTACTGTACATCCATCGAATGGAGTTTCTCCCACTTAAAACTAGGGAAGAATATCACCAAGACGCAAAAACAGTGAAAAAAAAAACACAATAAGGATGGGTGCAGTCACTCATATGATGGTAGACTGCTGTTTAAATTAGAATTTTCAAGAATATCTTAACAACAACTTCATCTCCATTTCTAGAGTTCTTATTTAAGTATGTGGAATTGGCTAAAAAAAAAAGGGGGGGGGGGTAAAATCAGTTGCAAAGACAAAATACGAACATTTCAGTGAAAAAAATATTAAAAGCTAGAATTAAAAGTATCTGGTGTGCAAGAAAAACTAGATGGAAAAAAATAATTTAAGGTGGGAATGAAAAATGAAGCAATTATTAAAAAATGAAGTACTAAAGGAAGATTAAGGATATACTATGAATAAAATGCGACGAGTATTAAAACATTGGAAGAAAAAATTAATAGGATTAGTCTAATTGGAATAATTCACCATGATGATTTAAAAAATTAATTAGTTCAATTAAAAAAAAGAACAGAATAAAATTTTTTCTTTATTTCACTTTATTATTCTTTATTAATAAGATAATATACAAGCCTACTTGGGTATCCTTTCTGTATAGCTACGATGTTCAATTTTTTGACAACTTGATAACTGGAGATCTCTCTTAAGTTGCAATAGGAATGTATACGTTTAAGTGCTTTATTTTATGAACTTCACATTAAAACTTTTTAAATGTTTATCATCAGTTAGCAATAAATAACGCAATCAGAACAAAAATTCTATTTCGAGCGGAAAGTTCGATGTCAATCCTAGAAATTGAACTAGAAATAGAATATAAATTGAAATTAACAAGTTAAGCTATTGGAAGTATGCAAGAATATCATTTATAACTTTATCGAAGTATAACTTAATATGTTAAAGCAAATAATAATGTTTTTCTTATCTTACTACAAGAGATGAAGGGCTAAAACTAGTGTATTTATATTCAGCACATGAAATCGTGCATTTTAAGCTATTAATAATGAATGTAAACTGAACGGCTATTGCAATATTTTTTTATTAAAAACATTTTTTTAACTAATCTCTTCGACTCTTAAATAATAACTACTAATAAGAAAAATAAATGAGAATGACAAATTCTGTTTTTTTTTACCCATTAAAGAATCAGCAGTTTTTAAATCATTGCTATGAATTGGTCTCTCAATGACATTTTAAAATATTGTTATGAGTCTGTGATGCTGCTTCCCAGCATGATTTGTTCCTTCACTGAAAAGAATGATTTTACAGTATTCTATACTGAATGCTCTTAGAAATAATCCCAAAGTTTGGCGACAATCTTGGCAATCATTTGGTGACTTTGGCGACGAATTGGAAAGTACCCGAAACATCGAGAATTTTCCCGATTCGTCCTTCAGGAACCGAGATACGTCCAGATACGAACGGATTGGTCGAGACATTTCTAGCCACGCCTCTTGGGACTACATAAGGGCGATAGTTTCAAGTTGGTAGTATTCGGAATTTTATTTATACTAAAAATAAGTTTCGAGACCTAACTCGTAAATTCTATCCCCTAATTTCTCGAAACTCCAAAATGATTAGAGATAATAAAATGCTTAATTACAACGCCTATCTGCTTCCAGTTCTCACGTACGCAAGTCCGGTTTGGGGATATGCTGCTAAATCAAATATTAGAATTTTAGAACTACAACAGAATAACCTTATCAGAAAATTTTGCAACTGCCGTTGGTATATGCCTAACACAAACATGTACAAGGCACTAGACTACCCCCCACTTAAAAAATTTATCAAAAAACTTGCCATTAAATTCTTTAAAAATTTGGACTCTAATGATAATGAAGCCATAGCTGCAATACCTAAATACACCCCTAACCTTAATATTAAGCAACCCCGCAATATCCTTTTATAAATTCCATCAACCCTCGTATAATCTATAACAAGTTAATATCAATTTTATATCATCTAATCAAACTTAAATTACTCCTGTATAAGCAGCATAGACCCAAACCTCGTTGCTCCCCATCTCATCCTGACATTCAACAGCATACCTTCCAGCGGCCGCTTTCCGATTGGCTCTCACGAGTACGCCTGCTAATCCCCAGCTCCATGATTGGCTCCCACCTTCTCTTTCCTCCTGAACTCGCCAGACCTACAGCTCACTAGGCATTTGTGCCTTGTCCTTTCCTCATCACAACTCAGATACCAGCAGAGATGGTCACGACCAACAACGACAGACAGGCCTAATAGTACCTCATCGTTGACGGAGATTCTGCCCCTACCTGATGGGCTTGGTGCTCCGTTAACAATCATTATCGAGTTGGTAGTATTCGGAGTCGACATTAGATAACGAGCCCTCCAGAGGAGAAGACAAGAAGCGGCGAAGCCAAGCAAGTGCTGAACCGAGCTGTGTGCCTTGTAGTTTGTTGAGGAAGCAGCTTCGAGTACTATATCCAGTGCCGCGGATATTGTTACTACTTGTGAGCTACTGTTGTTATTGTGTGCTGCTGTGTGTTTGTCTCGTCTGTAAATAAACGTCTGTGTTGTGTCTTCTACTGAAGGACTGATCATTGCGTGTGTGTCACCATCTCATCTCTAACACCATACACACCCACTATACAAGGTAAAAAGAGCCCAACGGATTTTAGTATAGCCATTGAAATATTTATCGTGTGCTATTGTAGAATTATTTTGTAGTCGGCTTTCTCAGTATAGTATTTCAATTATCTATCGTCTGTTAATGCCTTTTTATTTTTGAGTCGGCTTTCACAGTATAGCTTTTGAGTTATCTATAATCTGCTGCTGTAGTTTTTCCCTTGAAAATTACAGTGTTATTGCTTATCTCAGGCAACGTTTTTTATAAAAATAAACCAAACTTTAAAAAATATTATTTGTTTAATCGATAAAGATTATTGATTCAGGGATAATTTCAACTAATCCAAATAGGGTTATTAGAGAACAGTGCAGAAAGTTGTCACATTTGACGATTTATCGTCAACTAAAGTTAAAACTTGATTTCCAAATTATACATTCTGTGAATGCTTACGAAATGTCTTAATTAATTTAAGTCATTAACTATTTTAAACAGGTTTGAAACAATATATATATATATATATATATATATATATATATATATATATTAGTGAGAGTTAGAGATTAGAGATCAATATAGAAGTGTTGTGTAATTGTTTAAAACCGGTTTAATCTGGTTAATGACTTAAATTATTTAAGACAAATTATGACTTAAAAATAATAAATTTCTCACAAGGTAGCTTTAAATTTGCTATGGTATATTTCATTTTCAATTATACCTTTCCTTTCTTCGATATTATACCCTTCCACTCCTCATTATTACAGCACTTCTTTATTTAATTTGTTTTTTTACATAAAAGTATTTTAATTTTGTAAGAAGTGAAATTTGAGCTTTTAATTGAGGTTTTAATGAGTTATGTATCCAATTTTTTCTTTTCCATGTTTTTATCTCTTTCTTTATTATTACTATAGAGTGACCATTCTTTCTTAAAGTAATTACAGTTTTTAGCTTTTATACATTTTTAGTTCTACTTGAAAATAAAAATGGTGAAAGAAAAAAATGATTACCGAATAATAAGAAAGGTTTCTTAAGAATAAAAGTAAACTATATTCGTATGAGGAATTTAATTTTAAGTGATGCAATGAAACGAATAAAAACATTACCAAAAGACGTATTACTAGAAAAGATAAATTTAGAAAAATCGTGGATGAATAGTAGTTCAAAGAGTAGCGAGGAAATTTTTTAAAATAAATTTCTATTTAATTAAAAGTTTAATTAAGTTTTTGTACTTTGTAATGTTCACAATGTCCTTTCTCTTGTATAGTTATAACACACACACACACACACACACACACACACATAAATAATTTAACTCTAACACAATCTATATATATATATTGGCGTATAGGAATGTGATCCTATCGATCGGAGCTACATTTTTTAAGTTTTAATTACAATTTTATTTAATGAAAAAAATGAAGTTGAATTTTGAGGTGTTCAAGCGATAACCAATAAAACGTTTACACAAACATAAAGTTTCCATGGTTTAAAAATTTAAAATGTTATTCCTTTAATCATAAAAATGTATAGTTGCACGAATTGTTTCAGATTATTTTAATTAAAAAATTTTTTTACCTAATTTTCAACACCATGTAACATCCTTGCCCTAAAATTCAAGAGTTTTCATTTTCTCAATTATTTAATTAATTTTTTTCTATTATGAAAGCTGAAGAAGGACTATTTAATATCTGAGTAGTTCACAAAACAAATAAATAAGTGAAATTACGATACATAGCGAAATTTAGAAGATAGATTAATCTAATATTAATACTTTTAATACTGCTATTATACAGGTTGTTGCCAAATTCGACCGACAAATTCAGAGAGATGAAAGTATGTATCAGAAGGATAAAAAAATCACCACACAGCATTGGGTCACAAACGACGTTTTGTGGAGGAAAATTGCAAAAATAAGGAGAGTGAATCTGTTGTAAACTCTAAAAAATTAATTAAAAAAATAACAAATGATGTTTCAACTACGAATTTTTTTAGGTAAAAACACATTTTTAAAAGCTGTATGTCATGCTGGTAACATGCCTATTTGATTATTTAAGCCAGAGGGGTCCAAACTTTTCGTGGCACGGGCCGGATCGAAATTAGATCCATGTTATACGGGCCACATGTATATACAAATTGAAAAATATCATTATGAGTAAAGTAGCATTAAATACTATTAATTAATACTATTTTATTGTAACTTGAAAATACAAAATACTAAACAAACAAAATATAATTATATAATTATTTTATATAAATTGAAATATTTTCATGCAACTTCTAATGCGAATGATAAAACTGTTTTTTGTTTTTTTTGTTGAAGAATGTCTTTATAGTTGGGATAAAAATTTGTTACACCAATCATAAGCAATGACTGCAAATGATCATCAGATAAATTTGCTCTATATTTTGATTTGAGATACTTCATTCGAGAAAAAGTTTGTTCGCACACGTAAGTAGTCCCAAACATTGAAATGAATTTACGAGCAAATTTCTTCAAATTTGGAAACTCTTTTGCATTCAAATATTTATAAAAATCTATTAAGTTTCCTTCCTTGTATTTGTCCTTGATTTAATCGTTTGCTTGAAGATCAATAATTTCTAATTGAAGCTGGCTTGACATTTCAGCAACGTTGCAATCAAATGGATTTTGGAACAGCCGAATTTCTTTTGAATTCATGTCCAAATCAGAAAATCGCTTTTGAAATTTTTCTTTTAAATTGCCGATGATCTTTACTGCAAATGCAATTGGAAATTGTTCTTCAGTTTTTTTATTAAATTCGTCACAGCACGGAAAATGCGTAAAATTACATTCAGTCACTTGACTTTCGAATAATTGTAGTTTTGTTTGAAATGCTTTAATTTGCGAGTATAAATCGCAAATTAAATTGTTTTTCCCTTGGAACTTTAAGTTTAAGGTTTTTTTTTGCACAACATCTGCAAAAAAAGCCAACTTTCAGAGCCATGCAGCATCCGATAAAAGTGATTCAGGATGTTTTTTCTCTACAAGAAATAAATCAATTTCACTTCTAAGCTTAAACTGCAATAGCACTTTCCCACAACTAAGCCATCGAACTTCAGTGTAATACGACAAGTCAACGTACTCGGATTCAATTTGCTTAAGAAAAGATTTAAATTGCCGATGATTAAGTGCGTGTGATCGAATAAAATTTACTACAGAAACAACTGGCTTCAAAACGCAGCTTATATCGTCCTGTTTTATACATAATGCTTGTTGGTGGATAATACAGTGCAGAAAAATTGGTACTGATGCTCCTGAAGCTTCACAAGCGTTTGCAATTTGTCCAACCACGCCGATGTTTGTACCAGACATGTTTCTTCCTCCATCAATTGTCACACTTTGGAGTCGATTCCAGTCTAAGTTAAACTTTATCAACATTTTCTCTACTTCTTCGAATATATCTTTTCTAGTTGTAGTACTATGCATGCTGTTAAGAGAGGCCAATTCTTGTGTGACAACAATACCGGTCCGCACCCGGCGGCACATATTGGGGGCGGAATTTTCTATACTTGGTGCACCGATATGCACCGAATGCACCGACGGGCGACGAGCGCCTGGCTATACGCAGCAGCAACGGGACCACCCCGGGCGGCAAAAGTTCTAGGTACGCTACAGTGCGCGTGCAATAATTCCATGAAAACGTTATCGAAATCAAAAAGATATTTGTTTATTTATACTTAAGTGCTTCTTTAAGCGAACTACTCAAATTTGCTGATGCTTTACTTACAACAAAACAATAAGACTCTGCTTATCGTCAAAATTCACATGCGTATAAAATTTCTTTTATGTTTGAGTTACCGAAATATATTTTTTTATTTAGTCTTATAACTTAACAGTGCGATATACATTTGTGTTTGGTCAAGTACAACAACTCCGTTTTGTTGGCCACGTAGTTTTTTGATATACCTTTATGAAAATGAAAAGGTTTGGGCGAAAACATCATTATGTTTTAAAACCCTCCGCGGGCCGGATAAAATCACTTGGCGGGCCGGGTTTGACCCGCGGGCCGTAGTTTGGACACCTCTGATCTAAGCGATCGTAAATTACTGAAAACTAAAAAGTAGTTTTGAACCCATATTTTCAAAAATATTAAAACTTGAAGAGAAATAAGGAATGTTAAATTCTATAATTTCAAATAAGTGTGTAGTGTTTTAAAAGTATTCAAGAAAAACTAAAATGTGAACTAGAAAACATAGCTGCAACATCAATACCGATGTTCGCATAGAGCGCTTTCAAATTCGAAAGACAAATTGTGAGCGAGGAGAGTAGGCATTAAGTAGAAGAAAAATTACCAAAAAGCATAAGGGCACATGTAAGTCTTTTCAATGAAAATAAAAAAATCTGGGGGGGTTCGCATGCTGATTGGGTGATTCCACAGAGGAATATGCACACTTTCCTGCTAGAGTTTTTTTCTCGGAGGAAGCCGGCATTACGCTTTAAGATGTCTTCAACACGTGCAATGAGAATATTTGGTCATTTGAAAATCACAAGTTTGATATTAGCATTTGGTCAGAGTCATATATTTGGACAGTATCTTCTGCCCAAACGCCTCAGAGGCAAAAAGTATCTTGTTTTCTTCCAGCAGGCTCCTCCGCATTTACTTCAGGTAACACCGACAATTTGGGTAATGTATGATGGAGCACTCGTGCATTTTAGTTACGTACAAGAAATCTGACTTACTGTTTGTGAATGAAGTATAAAAACCATTAATTCTGCAATGTTCATTAATGAATACTTGTTTGATGCTTTTATTTTTCGCCAACGCATGAAAAATTTACTTACCAGAAGGCTTCTAAATAACCTTGTTCCTAGTCTTCGCCATTTATAGCGCCACTCTCTTTGCCAGAATCATTGTCTTTTCGACGTTTGCTGTGATTTTCACAAAATAAATGTTACCTGCATCTCTATGTTTTCTGGTAATTTGTCCTCTACTTAGTGCCTATTATCCTTCATATCAATTTGTCTTTCAAGTTTGACAAAATGCTCTACGCGATCGGTACTGATGTTGCAGCGATGTTTTCTGGTTCCCATTTTAGTTTTTCTTGAATGACTTTGAAACTCCCCAGTTCTCACACTATACACTTATATCAAATTGTAGAACATTCCTTACATTTTCAAACATTTATTTCTCTTCAAGTTTTCATCTTTTTTCAAATATCTGTTCTAAATTACTTTTTCGTTTTCAGTAATTTACGATCCCCTAGATCATCAAATCCGAATGTTACCAGAATGAGAAAACTTTTTAGAATGTGCTTGCACTTTTAAAAAATTCGTAGTTGAAACACCATTTTAAAATTTTTTGTTAACTTTTTACATTTTTCCGACTCTCCATATTTTTGAAATTTTCATCAATTAAACGTCGATTGATTGGTAACCCATGTTGGAGGGCGATTATTTATCCTCCTGATGCCTACTATCATCCCTCTGAGTATGTCGGTCGAATTCGGCAACACCCTGTATATACAATAAATAGAATTTGGGTATGGCTATTAAAATAACGCGGCTCTAATGTCAGGAAATTTTGGTAGAATCACGGACAGGAAATTATTTCAAAACTATTTATCCGAAATAAAGCTAGCAAACTTAAACAATATTCCAGGCGAACAAATTAAAACAGCGACTAGTCAAAAATACGAGTGTATAATTTGGTTGAAAACAATTTAGTTATTTAGAAGATGCAGGGTATAAATATCTTCTGGGTGTGATGTACAATATTTGAATGTATATGTGAGTGTGCTATATAATATTTATATATTTTCTGAGAAGTCCATTCCTTGTTTGAATGATCAAATGAATTTCAATTTTGTTGAAATAAAATTAATTATATGCATTAAAATGGCTTGAGAGTTGACATCTTTTAATGTATTTATGGAAGAGGTGGATTACTAGAACTCAAGATATTTATAGTAATAAATTACTTAAGATAATATAAATTATTAATATTAGAATTTATAGAGGCGAAAATATAGAAATTAATAAAAAATCATATTTAGCACATTTTAATAATGCACTAAGAAATTGAAAATTATTTGTTATTAACATTGCGGAAGTCAGTACAAAATCGCAAAAACAACTGAAAACAATATTATAAAGAACTTAATTTGTAATGAATGTCATATAAAAATCTTTAAAATAAATGTAAATTTTATGTCACATTCATTACTTAGAATTAAAATAATAGCAGTCCTGAAATTTTTGCAACATTTTACATCAACACTTCAATCTTTTAAGTTTTTTTAAAAAAATAGCTATAATTATTTTCAGTATATATTTTTATTTCATTTGTTTCATTCTAGTTTTGAAAGTTTTGTTACAATATAAAAAATAATTTATATTAATAGTTACATTATAATAATTAGCCTTTATTATAATATATAAACATAGGATTTACAATTTTCTATGACAGTCACTATTTTATAATAAATAGCAGTTAAGAGATTAATTTGATAAAAATTTGATATTAAAAGAATTGTCCCACTTGATAGCTAATCGAGAAGAATATTACTTTAAGTTCTTCATAGTATTTATAATAAAAAAAAACCTACATGAAAGGCTAAAAAGCAGAAAAACAAAAAATTCCAACTTTCTTAATACAATTATAAAAGTATTTATTAACATAATATTTATTAATAGATCTCACTAAATTCATTGTTGCAATTATAAGCAGTTCAAATCATTTAATCAGTTTAAGTGCAAGATTTAATGGCACAAATTAGTTTAACCAATAAAACCTCCTTAAATTAAATTGTCTCAGTTAGGCCTTATTTATCCCCCTTTAATTTAACTTAATTGCAAATCAGTTCTTTACTTAAAGATAATCAGCAATAGAAATGGAAATGCAGCCTCGTTCGTTTGATAAAATCTTTTCATCCTCTCCTCTTACTTATCTAAATAACTTCACAAAACGAGCTACGTTTTTAAACCCAGCCAATGAAATGGCTTCCCTAAAAGGAACGCCAAGCTCATAAAGTGACATTTTCATCGCCAAGAGAAAGTGATAATTGTGTGTTTTCTAATTAACTCAGGGCGATTAATTCGCCAATGCTAACCCTTTGGAAATTCTAATTCTACTTGGCGGGTGTTAAAAGTATACGATAGCGCTATTTGCACCATCGAATCTTTGCGTGAATAAGCATCTCTAATATGATTTTAATTGCTCACATTAAATTTTCAGTGTTAGAGAATATGGGCCGTGCAGTTTATTAGTGGTGTTAAGGGATACCTTAAAGTTCCGGATATGGGGTTTTTATGAGTCTTGCACGCAGGGTGACTCAGGTAATTTTGGGGTGGAATAAAGATCAGGAAATGTTTTCGCCGTTTCGTATCATGAAAAGGAATAGCACTGTTTGTTGTAATTTAAGGCATCAAATTATTTTTTTTCTCCAGTCTTTATTTACAACTTTTATCTTACTTCTTATCTGAAAATCTGTCTCAAGCTAAACATCGCTTGCAAAACTTAATAGTTAATGAACCTTTTAACCCTTAGCGCTCCGAAAAGTAATTTCATGCATAAATATTTGCAGAATAAGAAGACTTGTTTATTGCCCAAATATATATTGTTTTATATAAATATATATATATATATATATATATATATATATATATATAAAATAAGCCAAGCAAAAAGGAACACAGTCGAATCAAAACTATAACCAATAGAAAATCCTTTTTGTTTGGCTTCTTTTGTTAATTAATTTATATTCATTTGTATTTTAGTTATAGCTGCATTTGCGCTCACCAAATTCAATGATTGACTTTTTTAAAACTAAAAACTTTTTTTATTCTTAAACTTGTTTGAATCCAAAATAATTTTTAATTTCGCTTCCGTAATTAGTGTCTTTTTTGTTTCGTTTACATAATTTTATTAATTATATTAATTTGGATCTGTTTCTTTAATTGCTTCTATTTCATTTGCCTTTCATTTTATGGACTTTTAGCGTTTAATTCCGAATTGAGTTTTAATTTCGATTTCGACCTAATTGGTTTCGTTTTAATTTTGTTGACCAGGAAATGGGTTTTAATTGTTTTAATAATTTTATGGTTGTATATATATACATACATATATATGTATATGAAGTTTTTTAAACTTTATTTTCCCAGAAAATTAATCTACCTATTTTTACCACTCTTAAGTATTTATACCAGTGAAAATTTAAGAAAACAAATAAAATGACAAAATGATGCACTGCATTGAATGGTGCCTGAGAGGAGACGTCGGAGTGCAAAGGATTAATAAATGTGCTAAAAAGGTAAATAAATTTAACATGAGTTAAATCTGTAAGAGATGTTTAACACTTTGTAATCCTATTTCCAATGTAACTGCATCATTTTCACATTATTAGGTACAAAGTTCAGGCGATAATTATCATTATAAAAGCCGCGTAGTAGTTAAAACTTTCAAATTAATTTATAGGAATTATAACAATTCTGCAGAAAATTTATCTGAAATTTATATGCTTTGCAAAGAATTCTTATACATTAAAAAATTCTTCGTATATTATAAATGCCTCTCTTTAATACTTATTACTTTTTACTTAGTGTAAAGAGTTAAATCTTTTGTTACATTATCATCTAATTTAACTGAAGTTATTAGTTGAAATTTTTACAAATATGCTGTTAATATATTTTTTTGAAATTCCATCAGAAAAGCTGTAAATAAGCTAAGTAGACGTTGAAAGATAATAAATAAAGTTTCTTCTCAGTTGAATCTTAGCAATAGTGATAGAAAAGTAACGGTAATGCTCGAAGAAATTATGATATAGAACTGGAATTAATTATCTGATTTCATAAATATATTTCTTTTCAAATTTAATACAAATAAAAAAGTATTTATAAGCATTCTTATATTAGAATATTAAAAGATTGAAGATAATTCCGTCTATCAAAACTATAAGATCGTATTGCTTGAAGTGCTCCTAATATAATGAATTGGAAGGAAACTGATGATATAACGGCAGTTTAATCACGATTCTATTAAATTAATACTTCGAATAATTTTTTTAAAAAGATTTCTTTTTTTATAATATATATTATGGTTAGTAATAAAACAAATACATAAAAATCAAACATTTTTTCCTTCAGAATTTTATTCGAATTCTTACTTTTTGGTGCTCATATAATAGTAGGATTTTATAATCTTCAATATTATGCCCCCTTACTTTTAATTTTTATTATATGATTCCTTATTTATGTTTCCTTACTTTAATGAATAGGATATCTCAAAAATATATATTTCCAAATATAATATCGGATGACATCTCTTTAAAATTAAAAATTAAATTATTAAAATTGATTAAAAAAATTAAAATTAAAAATGGGAATAAAATTTATTTAAAATTACTCGATATATATACAAATAAGATCATAAAATATTAAAGTATAATGTATTCATTTAAAACATACTTAGACAAAATAAAAGAACTCTAATACCCAAGGAAATGAAAGCAATATCAGTTATAGACATTTTTTAGAACATAAAAGATGCCAAGTTAAATAAAAATATATAAATATAAGAATTTTTAAATTCTGATAAAATTAGGAAAATAGGAGTATTTTCTTCGAAAATGAGGCAAAATGTTATATATCTTTATTATGCAACAGAAATTAAATCCTGAAATGTCTTGACATTTCATTAAGCAAGAAGAAATTCAATATATTAATTTCTTTACTTGTGGGTTCCTTTTATTTTAACACTTTCAACTCGACATTGTTGATTAAAATTTTAGATTACAAATAAAAATTATTATTTATAAAATAACCCACGTAAAATTTATATTTATTTATCCAATAGGGAATGAATTTTTATCTTTCGAACGTATATACTTATTAAGGCCGAAAAGATTGAAAAATAATGTTTGAAAAATGTGAAATCTAGCAATAGTTTGAGAAGTATTCCTCATGGTATTTTAAACTCTTAAGAGAATAAATTTATATCAGATGAATTTATCTGTTGGAATTCGAAGGAATTAATTTATTTACTTATTTGACATATTGTTCCGTGTGGTAGTCTTTTTTCTTTTTTTATATTTCTGGTCTAATATAATTGCAAATAATTTAATTATGAAATCACAGATAACTATATTAGCATATTAAATTAGAGTTCTTTGGCTCTTATAAAAAAACTAGTAACTAAAAATAACTATAAACCAGTTATTAAGATGCCATATTTAGCAAAGAACTGCACCTTGATTTAAATTAAAATAATTAAAATACAACATATAATGAAAAAGGAAAGTATCGATATGTACATATAATAGACTTCGTTTATGAATAATGAAAAGAAAACTCAAAATTTATTTTTGATTTCAATAACAAATTACCTATTTTGAGATTAGTTCTAGAAATTCATTATGTAATGTAAATATAATATTTTTCTTATCTTATTATGTAAATTTTAGTCTACTTTCTTGTCTAGACAGTAACTAGTTATTACCTTGTTAACAATATC
>JAPMOQ010055734.1:0-14014 GCA_026543055.1 Argiope trifasciata
CGCATATCATATGTTAAGCAAAGACAGCAATGAAAATAAATGTGCATGAAATGGTTGTTAATATTTACACGCAAATTATTTCAAGCGCATGCTAGAATGTAGCGAGGATATTTACTTTTTATAAAAGAGGCACCATGTCCATTATTAGACGACCTAATTTTAAATTTGTCTGCATGCAAAGCTGCTGTCTGGCCAATTATTAAGTTTTCTTTGGAAAGAATAGGAATTTTTAAGAAATAATAATAAAAGTTGTCTCTCTCTCTCTCTCTATATATATATATATATTCTAACATACGTTTAATTACAAATTAAGGATTTAAATTGTCTTAATATTTAAAAATTTCGTTCTCACCAACCGATTTATCGAACTTTTCTATTTTCACTCATACTTTCGTACCCAGAAACTAATATTTTATTTAATTTTACATTAAAAAAAAACAGATTTATGAAATAAAATCTGACATAAAAGTGAGGGTCATTGTACTTTATGGACATGATTTAATATGAATTTTTGAGATAATCGCAGATATTTAGAAATGTCATCCCAATCAATTCAGTTTTCATTATCTGATATGAATTTTTCAGACAATTTTTGATAAGTTGTAACGTTCTGCTAATTAATTGACTCTATCTTTGACCTCTAAAATGAAATTTCCTGATAATTTTTGATATCCTGAAACTAAATTCTAATTTATTTTATCTTTAAAATGTCTAATAAAATCTTCAGAACAGGATTTTTATAAACTTTGTTACGGTAGACTACATTCATTTGTTAGGATAAAAATCTCCCTAAGTTTTTGAATATACAGAAATGTTTAAATCATTTAAGATTTAGATCGTGCTGAGATGCCGGAATTACATAAATGTTAAGAGTATCATTACATTTTCCATTTACAAAGCAATAAACTAGATCTGTTCGACCTACCACATCTTTATCTATACAAATAAAAATGAACATTTGTCTGTTATGCGCTGTCTTACCCCTCAACCGATTCCGATAAAATTCGACTTTTCATTACTTGCTGTGGCGGATATAGGCATAATAAAATTATCTAACTTGTAAAAAATACTTTCGGATATATTTACAGTATCTATTAACCATGGATTAACCACCAAATATCTCGCCAAGCAGACGCAACAGATTCAGTAAATATGCTAAATTCAAGCTAAACGTTAATATTTCGTAACTATTGTACGAAAATGTAATGTGAGTCTTTCTCTGAGGTAATAATTTTATTAGAGAGTGTGCAGGAAAGTTTTTGGGAAAACAATCGCATAGGTTTGAAATTTTAACTAAACTTTCAATAAAATGTTAGCGTTTTTTGCAGTATCTTCCTAAAATATTAAAGTACAAATTATTTTGCACTATCTTAGTTTTTAAAAAAATGTCTTTTTAATATCAAAGATTTTATGGCATAAATACATTTTATATGTTTAATTAATTTTGAAAGAGATTATTTTAATCACATTTTCTAATATTGAATGAATATGAAACGAACCAAGAAATAAAATCAATAGTTTCTTCCATTTCCATTCTGATTCAACACCAAGCTTTACAATCCTATAAGAATACACAAATCTGTTACATAAAAGTGAATATTTGTTGTAGAACAGAATGATAAAAATAGAATAAATACTATTTATGCTTCTCCTTTATAATATAAATAAAGGACAAGCATAAATAGTATTTATGCTTTTCCTTCCATTTCAATGAATTTATACACTGTCGATTAAAAAATAAATATTCTGAATGAAACAAGATAGCTATTTCAAATTCCAAACGATGTTTAATAAACTATTTCTTCCGCTTCAACAGCTGCCAGCTAGTAAGTAATTAAGTCATCATTGATTCTTATTTCTACAGTATGGATATATCCGCTAAGAAATTCCCGTTCTAAAGATTTTGTTATTTTCATATGCGTACCACAAGTTAATTTCTCTCAAAAATTAATAAATGGGATCAGGATGCATCAATTTTTTATAAATGACGATTTATTATTAAAAGTGTAAAATCTTGCTTAAGCAGTTGCGAAAAATATTTTATTCTCAACATATAAACCATCGTTATTTGTCGTTAAAATATTATCAAGCATTTCATCAGTTATTTTCGTTTTCCTATCAAGATATTGTTTAGAAACTGCATCATTATTGTCGTGTGCCTTAGAGAAACCGTTTTTAATTCTGCACATAATAAACTAATTCATTTAAGGTTAAAGCATTTTTTTCCTCTTCTAAAGTAGTGTTTACTGATAACATGTGGCAATGATTATGATAACATTCCACACTATATTTCCCAATGCCCTATTATTTGAGGAAATTTATTAATCCAAATGTGAATATATTCCAAATTCTCTCTCAAAAAAAGTGAAAAAACAACTGTATCTCGTCTTTTGTTCCTGATCATGGTCTCTGCTTTTGACTGAGCCATTGTATATTTATTTTTCTGTTTTTTTTTCTTTCATTTATTTACTTTTTAAAAAAAATTATCTTTCTGCTTGTTATTTTTTTTCTTTCTGTTTTCTAAGTTTAAATTGCCTATCTTCGGTATTCTAATATTGAAAAATTGTAATTTTATTATTTGAAGTTTCACTATTTGAAAAGTATGTTTCAACGATACTATTGGAATATTATACAGGATCATCTGCTTGAACCATTTATACCTCCTGAACTTTTTTTTTTCGTTTTTTTTTATTTGTTGTTTGTCGCTGTTAGTTTCTAGTACGCAAGCTTATAGAAAAAAAATTGTATAGATAGTCCTTTGATAGCTGTTTAAATTATTTTTTATTTTATCTTAATTATAATCTTTCACCGGTGTAACTTCACTTTTGGCACACACATAATCATCATCAGAATACTGACAACATTCAAACCATAAATTGGATCTTTTAACATTTCCAAAAGTTCCCCATCTTTAATCGAAATCACTAAATTCTGAATCAAACAGATTTCTTTTTTGTAAGTCAAGCATTTTAAATCACGTTAAATCAAATCAATTTATGATTTAGTAGTTAAATCCCTTTTATCGATAGGATTTTGTATATTTTTAAATGTTTTCTTTTTCCTGAAAAGCAACATTAAATAATCGTAACAAAATTTATCAATATATTTAGGAATATTTAAACAGCTGAAACTTTATCCGTTTCAAATAAATTAAATGAAAGTGATTTGTCTTTCGTTATAACGATATTCCTAAAAATTAATTAAAATTTGTTAAATTGAAAAAGGAATACCATAATATTATATAAATATGCATATATATCACTGATTTTAAGTAATAAAAATTAAAAATTGCAGTATCAAGCATTACATTTTCCCACTCCCAAAAGCATGTTTAATTTCCTTTGCAAACAAAAAACACTTTCCTTTTATTAGAAAAGAATTTGTATAAAAAATTTATCATATATTATATGGACAGTCCTTGCAGGTCAATGTTACTTGGAATTGCAATAACATAAAAGCATTTATTAAAATTTTACACCAAAATATTTCTATTATCGTCAACGGTTGGAGACGTTTTCTTTCAAGTGAAAAACACTTCTACAATAATAAAATAAATGAAAAATAATAAATAAATATATTTATATTTTTAATAAGTTATTTAGCAAATAATAATTTTTAGCACAGGACTTTAAAAAGTTCTTAATTAGTAAATACATTTTAACAATAATAAAAAATTATCATACGAATTTCTGAACAAGTGTAAAAGAAACAAGTAAAAAAAAGAAACGAGTAAAGTTTCAGGAAGAGTTAGAGAAACAAAATAGTTCGATGGTTCAGTTTTAGCAGAAGGAAATGAAAAACATAATCGCGTAAGAGTAAATGGAAAATATTGGAATAATTCGCCACAAATAATGACTATTTGCCAAATCTTACAACCCTATCATATTGGTGAAGTTCTTGTTAACGGCTATAAACGGCTACAGACAGCTTCGCCGCTGAGAGCCACTAATTGGAATCTGGCTTGACATTTTAATACGTCCTTCGGTTAACGCATCATTTCTAATGCTCCCTCCCCTTTGAACAAATGGCATTGGGTTCAAGCGTACTCCGGTTAACGAGACCCATACATTCGGCGAGTGGTGTATTGGAAATTTTCTATGGTTCTTTTACGGAGAGTATTATTATTATTATTTCCTTTCGCTACATCAGCTGTGATTGAAAACAATCGTCATAAAATAATAAGTAAGCATTCATTAATAATTTACTTCTATTCTATTTACTCTTGCTGTTTTTTTCTTTACTAGACATTGTCTCCTACGTTTATGTGGATGAGAAAAAGCAAAACAGAAATACTTTTACATTGCGCTTTTGTTTCCTTGAAAATTTTTAGAAGTTTCAAGACTTAATGTATAATTGTGTGTATTCATGTGCAATTAAAAACTCATCTAAAGGCTTTTGCTTTTAATGATAAACAGCATCAAGAAAGAAAAATTTAAGGTTGTATAGTGACAGGTATAGGCCTATGGTATAATATTTTGTGTAATGGATTTTTTTTTTAAATTTTCAGCTTTTTATTCAATTTTAATTTTAAAAGATAGCCCTATATTATAATGTTGATGCTCTGTAGGAAGTTTTCTATATCATAATATTATTGCAATTTGACAAACTGTTAGATGTGGCTAATATAAAAGGTAAGCAGGTATCCTTGTGGCTAAATATTAATACTTAAGCAATGGCTTTCAGTATTGTGCTATATATAGCTTCATTTCGATGCAAAAAAAAAAAAAAAACACATTAATATGACTAAACCAAAATTGGATATCAATATTGAACACAAACAGTTACAATCAAATTAATCTATGGCCAAAACTTGATTTCATTTTTTTCATTCACAAATTTGATATCAGATTTAACATAAATAAACCTAATGTTTATGAGAATATCAGAAGCATAGGAAGGTTTTTTTGTGTGTGCATTTATTTAAAATTCTTAACTTCTTTTTTTGATAATTAATTGTCTCACTGATTTAGGAGTATACATCTTGAAAAGTTGAAAATATTTCTCAGGTTTTCATTTTGAAAAACATCAATGACAAATTCTTTAACTTAATTTTACTAGATATTTGTTGATATACTCAGCATTGTCCTTGTATTTTTAATGTAAAACTTATAGTTAATAATATACTATTACTATAATAAATAGTAAATATACTATTTAAATAATACTTTGACTCTTAATTGCTTTACTCCTTTTTCTTAACACTTTATTGTTTACTTTTGATTAAAATTAAAATATTATCTGAACTAATTGGCTCTCGATTGATAATTTTTTCCATACATAATTTGGTTTTGTATCATTAATATTGAAAATTTTGTTCAGAAATTCAGAATTATAGGAAAGATTGTCTTTCTTGGGTTATGGATTCAACCTTATTTCTTAGCTTTTTTGAATAATTTCTTTATATCTATAGAAAGTTTTGTAGAAAGTAGGGCGAAATTAAAATATAATTTTAAAGAATGTTGGTGCATCTATTATGCTTGCATAAACATAGCATAAAATTTTAGTAACTGCTGTGTCTGTAGCTGGTTATTATTAATGAAAAGCATAACAATTCTGGATTTATCATTTAAAGTGTAAATAAATACAATGTCTTTGTCTTATTGCTTCATAGTATAGTGTAAAAATTGTAGGTGGATAAAAACAACTGTTGAAAGTATTAAGAGAAGTTAAAACTCAGCCAGAAAATTCTTTTGCTATATTTTCATGAATTCATGCTGCATTTCAGATATTAAAGAGTCTGAAAAGATATATATATATATATATATATTAATTTGACATTTGTCTTTCTTCATTTAAGAAGTAAAATTTTAAACTGAAATGTTCATGATAAATAAAATTTGATGTATTGCGACATATTAAATTAACACCCATATATCTGACAGGAGATACATAATCGATTGCCATTTTGAATCATGATAGTCTTGATAGTTCTGCCTGCCATAAAATGTCATGATAGCTCTGCCCGTCATATATATATGAATTTGATAACTCTTAGACTCCCTATATTGGTTAAATAAAATTTTGTGTATTGTATTTCATCAAAAGTCTTAGCATGGGGTGTGTAACCTCAAGAAAAGTGCTTAAATTTGAAAATTATTTTTAAGCACCTTAAAAGTGCTTCAATTTATTGAGAAATGCAAACAAATCTTTTTGAGGAATGCCACCATATATTAAAATAGGATTACATATCCTTTTCTTCCCTTCGCCTCATTCTTCAACAATGTATAACTTTATTTGTTGAAACTTTGAGAAGTTTACCCTGAAAGGGTAATAGAAAATTCCTTCCATGTCATACGTGTTGTTACTTCAAAAAATGTTCCATCTTCAATAGAATTCCAAAGAGGTCCTTTAATTATGTCTAATAAACATATGCTCAATCTCTTCATGGTACTATTAAAGAAAAGATATGAATACAGCGAGATTAATTTGATGTCCCAAAGATATCTAAAAACGCTTATAGTGAAGCATCTTTTTTTCGTAACACAATTGATCTTTGATCTCATTAATATTTTGGAACAATGTCTTGCTCAAGTTATTAGAGGGATTTATTATACAATGTATATTTAATTCTTACACATTACATTAGTCATGTAAAATCCGAATATGATGATATTTTAATTTGAAGCCATATATTTTCACTGATCATGATTTTATTTTTACTGACTTTGTCCATTTGAAAAATGCTGTTTGTTGTACCAATCTCGAAAAATTTTAGCTTTTGTATGTATGAAAAAAATCTGCCAGATCTTGTATTCGAAATTTCAAAAAAGAATTTGTAAGAAATTTTTTTAAAGCTTTTATTCATTCGAGCTCAAATTCTATCATATTTAATAGCTTTTTCTTTTTCTCTCTTTGTAACTCATACAAATGTTTTCTATTTTATTTCCCAGCAGAATTTATCTCTTCTGTGTCCTCAAAGCATACTATTGAAAAAAAATATTTTTAACCCAGTTTGAAAGGTTTAAAAACATTAGTTGAATTCAATTTCTCTTGAGTGACTGCATTTTTTTAGTTTTAATTAATTTTTGGAAAATTAATCTTGAACTCAATTTGTAATTATGATTTTTTACAAATAAAATATTAAATAATGCCATTTTTTCAATGAATGGTTGAGTCATGTTCAACGTGTTAATGTTATGATTAAAAAAAAAAAATGCTTTCTTTTCTTTTTAAATTCAATTAAAAATTTTCAAAAAAAAAATCAAAACTTTAAAGCAATTTATTTAATAAGATTCTTCACTTAATAACTGTTGTGAGATTTTAAGGCAGTGTACTGTTTTTTCTTACACAAACTTCAAAGATTACAATAAAAAATTGCAATATTTTACTTCCATTCTTCTTGCAACTACAGAACCATTTTTTATTGATGTGGATTTGTTTCCATTATTTATGAAAAATATGAATTGTGAAATCATTTAAATTCCTTTTTAAAATATGAAATCACGTTTTTCTTTTGTTTTTCAAGCTGAAGTATTAGTAATGAAATTTTATTTATAATTGCATAGTGATAAAAAGCAGTTTTTTTCTTAAATTTTTGGAATGGGAAACAACTTTACTAAACATCAGAAATAAAAAATGCTAAAACACTTATAATTATTATTTTCTATTTAATTTCTATTATTATTTCTGCTCTTTTATTATTTTGTCCTAATGAATTACTTCGTGAAAACTGAATTAGGAAATTGCATTGTTCTGTCGTCAGTATCTTGCTATTTTACCAATCCTATGATGGTAGCCAACCTGGTATACTTTATCTCTTAGCTCAATAAAGGGACAAATAAAATGTTTTAAATTGCATAATTTGGTGAATTAGATTTGTAGGAAATTTTAATTTACATCTCAGCCATGTCGAATTTCATTTGTTGAAGACAAAACTGTTGTTTGTACAAAACTCAAATACAGAAGTTTTGGTCATGTAATGCACTATTAATTACTTGTGAATTCAGAAATGATGTATTCATCTGAATTAACTGGTGTAATTGGGATGGATGTAATAGGAAAATTTTGAAAAAAAAAAAAAAATCCAGATTTCATTATTAATGTTATGAAAGAGTAAATAAATAATAATAATAAAAATACCAATTCATTAAATCTTGTTTTAATTTTTTGATCATGATAAAATTGTAATTTTTTTTTTCTTTCTTCTTGTTGAAACCAAATATATTTCACAATAGACACTTCTGCAGCTTTACAGAAATAAATATTAAAGTTATTATGCTACTACAAAAATTACTTAAAATGTCAAAAAAAAAAATTAATTTTTAAAACCTTTAGTAAAATCAAGGCTTTATTATAAAACATCTTATATTTAGAAAATAAGTTGGGTATTGCATACATGTATGAATAAAAGCTGCTTAATTTTTTTTGCAAGTTTTCTTAAAAAGTACTTAAAAGCACGTAATTTTTTAAGCACTTTCTTACCATGCACCCTATTTGTAGGAATAAGATTATGAATTAAAATTAGTATGAGATGTTTTTCCTAAATGGCTTTTCAACTTACTACTTTTTTCTTTGATCATTTGTGAAGAAACATTATATTTATGCTCATATTATAAAATATTTATGACATGGTGCGACTGTCTTATATGAAAATTTTGCAGTAAAAGATGCATTATGTAACAGTATTATATGCAAAGTCAGTCACAAATCAAAAATTTGTCGACTTTACTTTTAATTTTCAGTTGTAATATTGTGAACAAGGAGGAAGAAAAGAAGCTACTTCTACAATTCATGGCACTATAATTAACATTCTGATTTTCCCATTGCAAGAAATGTTTTTGCCCGAGTTTTTCAAAGATTTTGGTCAAACAGGAATAACTATAGATTGTGTATTATTGCCATTCTGTAAATATAATTTTATTCTAAATTATATATTTTTTTTTGTGTTCTAGTTCGTCAGAACATTCTATCTGATATGATATTAGCATGCTCAATGGGTTGTATCAATATATACATTTATTTTATTCCTTTTTTTATGTAAATTATTTGTTTGCACTGATTCTTCTTGTGATTTAGAGTGATGAATTAACTTTTTCTATTTCATTGTTTTCCACTGCTGCTCCAAGAATATAATTTCGAACTTTTTGATGGAAGTATTGTTGAAAAATCTGTGTGTATTTCTATTATTATTCATTATATTCAAAAATATAATTTAGTTTGTGTTCATCTTAATGAATTAAGTTGCCTTAGTGATGGATAGGATATAACCCTGATATATATAAATAATATCTATCCATTTTTAAATGAATTATCAGGGAATATAATTCATTTGGTGATGGATAGATATTTTTCATTTTATGCATGTGAAAATAAATGCACCTAATATTTCTCAATAAAATACACTCACAATAAATAGGTATTTGAAGTAAGGGTCATTTCAAGCTTTCTGAAAGAAAAATTTATAAAAATAAAGAATGTTAATACATACCAATAGAAGTGTTATGTCTATATTCTTGAGTACATTAATATAATATGCCATGTTATCTTTCTCATTATATAGTGGAAAAACTGAATATGCATTTTTAACTTTTCCCATTAGAATTATGGATGATATCCATCAAAACTTGATGCAGATCTATATTTACCATGTTAGATCTATAGTGAAAATATCTATATTAAAAATAAATAAGTAAAAGATAGATTTTTACTTCAGCCAGATTTACCTTAAAACATTTTCTGAACTAGAAATTTATTTTCATAATGATTCATACAAAAGAGAAACTTTATGCGTGAGAGGTATGTAGTAAAGCCTTTTCACAATGGGGTTATTGAAGGAAACATTTAGAAACACTTATAAAAGAGAAAGCTTACAGTTGCAAGATATGCAAGAAAGCCTTTTCTATCCAGGGAAATTTAAATATGTATTTATTGACGCATTCAATAGAGAACTCATACGGCTGTGATGTTTGTTTTAAAACTTTTTAACATCTTGGTAATTTAAGGAGGCATAAAAAGGAGAAACCTTATTGCTGTGAAATGTGCAATAAAGCGGTTTTGACTGAGTGAAATTTAAAAAGACATTTACAAACTCATACGAAAGAGGAATCATGTGGCTACCAGATTTGTAGTATAACATTTTCCAGATGAGAATACTTAATGATACATTTCCAAATGCATACGGGGAAAAAAAATCCTTACACTTGGATATATGCTGTGAAACGTTTTTTCACCGTGTAAGTTGAAAGAAACATCTACTGGTGCATTCGAAAGACAACACACACACACTTTGAGCTTTATAATGAGTATAGATTACGGGGGGGATAGCTACTGTCTGTCCATCACAAGAACTCTGCCAGATGGTCGTCTATGTTTACGGTGGACGTTATAGAAACAGGTTACTGTAGTCAGGTTACATTTCGCAGAGGTAGAAATTCATTCAAGTTTTTCACGCTGTCACGTTTAACGCCAAACTGGCAATATTATGTATCATTGCATTTAATTTTTGAAAACAAATTTTAAAAAATCACAAAGATGAAATTTATTTGAGTACTCGAAATATTGAAAATATCTAATATTCCTGTTATAAATATGCAAAAAAGGAAGCAAATCAAACAAAAAAAAACTGAATAATTATTTGTATATCTAACGATTGCACAAGAAAAAATTAAGAAGTAAAAGCATGCAAGACAAAAAATTAATCGTCATCATTTCATTTGATTTAAATTTATATAAGTTATTAATATAAAATTCATAAAATTTAACTTAAAAACAACATAATTAATCGTAATTATTTCATAATTTTCATAAAAATTTGCTATTATTCTGTTATAAAGTAAAATGTTCATATTTAAATATGCTTGGAACCTTTCCAGATTTATATTTATTTTTCTGATATATATACTATTTTCTGAAACACAAGATTAGTTATTACCATATTATCATTTTTTAGATTTTTAAAAATCAAACATTGATTTGTTACTTATTTTCAGCATGCACAAGCTTTCTACAATACAATTAATCTTACAAAATTTAAAAGTATTCTGAATTTGAAGGCAACTCAAGTGTTCATTCAGGTATTCAAAAAATAAAGGCAAGATATTCTTTCATTTTGAACAGTTTCAATACTTTCTTGTTTTGTTTTGTTTTTTAAAAGTTCCATTTCAAATAAATAAATAACAAGGAAAAATTATTTTTCAGGTACACCAGAAAAACAAGCAGAGCGAATGTGATTCTTCTGAGAAGTTCGTCTAAAAGTGAAACACAAATTGAAATTCTAGAATGCTTCGTGAAACGACACCAGGAGAACACAGCAGTGAGTGAGGTGTGCGCTTGTAAGCAGATGCAGCAAATATTTCCTGCGAATCAGCGCCAAAATCATGCTGCTCATTGGAAAATATTTTAAAGAGTTGACTCGTTAAGGACGCTAATAATCTGACGGAAAAAGAGCAAGTAAAAAAAATTATCCTTCGTAATATCTAATGCATTAACAATTTAAAACAATCACCTGGTAATTCACAGAAAATATAGGCCATATAAACATACGGCAGAAATTTGTCTTGTCAACTAAACTAAATGACAAAATAAAATTCATACCAACACGATTTTATCTCAACTGTGCTATACTTCGTTCTTTCAGATGATTTAGAAAGCCAAAGCATATTTAAAAAAAAAACTACGCAGGAATTTTATTTGTTTAGAAAGTTTTTCTGACCACAATAGTTTAAGGCACCTTTAATGAGGAATATCTTAAAGGAAATGTATAACTGTGAGATGTGCGGTATGGTTTTCTTCGGGTAGAAATTTTAAATGAGCATTTGAGGGCACATACAATGGAGAAGACTTATGTTTGTGTTCTATCCAATAATGCGTTTTCTGAGCAGGGACGTCTGAAGTTACTGACGCGTACTAAAGTGAAACCTTATGGCTGTGATATATGCCATAAAATATTTTCTAAAAGGAGTAGTTTAAATGCACATTTGCGGACGCATACGGGAGAGAAACCTTATAACTGTGATGTATGCAATAACGCATTTTCTCAGCAGGGAGCTCTAGACAGACATTTACGGACTCATACGGGAGAGAAGCCGTATGTTTGTAAAATATGCAATAAGACGTTTACTCGGAAGAGATCTCTAGACGGACATTTGCATATCCATACAAAGGAAAAGCTTTCTGTTATTGATATATGCAATAACGCATTTTCCCAGCAAGGATCTCTAGACAGACATTTACAGACTCATGAGGGAGAGAAGCCTTATGTTTGTGATATATGCAATAAGGCGTTTACTCGGAAGGGATCACTCGACTTACATTTACGAATTCATACTGGAGAGAAACCTTACGTTTGTGAAATATGCAATAAAGCGTTTTCTCGGAAGGCATATCTACAGAGCCATGTACGGATTCATACGGGAGAGAAGCCTTATATTTGTGATATATGCAGTAAGGCGTTTTCTCTGCAGCGGTATCTAGATACACATTTACTGACTCATACGGGAGTGAAGCCTTTTGTTTGTGGTATATGCTGTCATGCGTTTTCTCGCAAGGGACCTCTAGACTTACATTTACGAACTCATACGGGAGAGAAACCTTATGCTTGTGATATATGCAATAAAGTGTTTTCTCATAAAGAAAGTCTAAACAGACATTTACGAACTCATACTGGAGAGAAACCTTACGGCTGTGCTATATGCAATAAATCATTTTATAAAAAGAGTAATTTAACTGCACATTTGTGGACGCATGAAAGAGAGAAACCTTATTGCTGTGAGTTTTGCAGTAAAACGTTTCCCTTCATGAGAAATTTAAAATCACATTTACGGACTCATACAGGAGAGAAACCGTATGTTTGTGATGTATGCAATGAGGCATTTTCTCATCAGGCACGTCTAAAGGTACATTTATTGACGCATACTAATGAGAGGCCTCATGAGTGTGATATATGTGGAAAAAAATTTTCTGATCAAGGCGGTTTAAGGAAGCATTTACGGACACATACCAAAGAGAAACTTGATGTATGTGATATATGTAATAAAACTTTTGCTGGAAAGGATAGTTTAAATGTACATTTACGGACGCATACTAAAGAGAAACCTTATATTTGTGATATATGCAATAAAGCTTTTTCTCGAAAGGACGTTTTAAAATCTCATTTTCGAACGCATACTGAAAAAAATCCTTATGCATGTGATATTTGTGATAAAACTTTTCCTTTTGAGGATAATTTGAACTCACATTTACGGACGCATGCGGATTCCGATTCGGAAAACTTGAGGAAACATTTAGAAGCGCATACAAACGAGAAACCATTTGAGAGCCATTCTCAGCAGATAGTCTCGACTTGTGAGACGTAAGGCTTCAGGTTCAGGACCCGATTCCACCTAAGAACCCGCGTGTAGTGATGTCTCTTGATGTGCGTAATGAAACTTTTCCTCGTCATTTAATTGAAATTGTCATTTACGAACGCATTCTAAATAAAATATGTGTGTGATATATGTAATAAAACTTTTTCTGGAAAGGGTCAATTAAATTCTCACTTACAGATGCATGCTTAAGTAAAACCTAATGAGTTTGATCTATCCAATGAAGCGTTTTCTCACCGCGTAAGTTAAAAGAAACATCTACTAGAGCATATGAAGTAGAAACTCCACGGCTGTGAAATGTGCTGTAAAACATTTGCTTAGCGAGGAATTTTAAGGAAGCATTTATGTACGCACACTTAAGAGAAACCATATGAGTGTGATGTATGCGGAAATCTTTTTGTGTGAACAAAATGCGTACGGATGCATGGTAAAGAAAAAACTTATATTTGTGATGCTTATATTTTATAGAAAAAACTTATATTTGTATGCAATAAAACTTTTTCTCGAAAGGGTAGTTTAAATATTGATTTACGGACACTTGGCGATTGCGTCTTCGATGCGAAGTATTTTCACTATAAAAAAAGAATGCCATAGACATTGACACATTAGGCTATGTTTGTAGGATTCGAAAGGAGAGTGTTTACTCCTGAAACGAATTGCGAGAGACAAGTCTTGATTTTTCTGAAAAAAGAAACCGTTCTCTTGTAATTTAT
>JAPMOQ010055734.1:24014-38696 GCA_026543055.1 Argiope trifasciata
ATATCCATCAACATTTAAGATTTACATATTGCTTGTTGGCTTGTATAGTCGCACTTTTTTCTTTAAATATGAAATTAAAATAGAAAATCTTTTTTGGATAATTTTTACCATTTTTAGCAACTATTGTAACTTTAATAAATAAATCCTGGTGAATATATATAAATGTGTAGGAATGTTATTACTTTCCTATAACTCCTACTATAATTTAAAATGAAACGTCTTGCAAAATTTAATTAAATAAAAATAATTTGTTCGATAATTAACGTGCACGTGTAAATGTGTTGCCCTGTCTGTGTGTTTGTTCAATGTGTGAATGTGGTTATTAAAAGAATTTTCTTGAAGCTTCCAGCACAGATAATAAAAATCTATATTCCATATAACGCATTTGTTTCACTAATTCATTCACAATGATGATTTAATATCGTCCTCGGCATAATAAATGCGCTTCGAATATTTATGGTAAAAAAAGGGACAATATACTGAGAAAAAAAAGGAACTTTATTTGCATTAAAATAAATACACAGTTATTAATCGGTCAGTAATGCTTATATGTACACCTGTATTGGCGAGAACAAAAAATCTCACCAAGCTTGTACCGAAGCATTTGTCACACATTCGAGTTTAAAATAAAGCAAGTTGAAAAATATAGTGCAGTTACATCAGTTGAAATGAAGCTTAACAACACGTCAACTTAACTAAACCTAACTGTGAAATACTTTTCAGTTATAACATCAAAATGTTTGAGTGGTCCATGTAAAGAAATTTTAAATTAAAATGGATATAAACAGAATAAGTTTATTGTACATAGCTGTAAAATGATACAGGACATTGGTTTTTTTTCCTTTTTTTGCGTTCAGTTGCAGCTAGAGTTAACCATTGCTTAAATAAGCTTTAAAATCTAATAGTTGAAAGCAAGACCATCATTGTTTATTGTCTCGCTAGTATGTAACGGACCTCAAATGTTGCCATTGTTCCCGATTGTAACTGTACAGTACATACCATATTCGAAAGTCAGCAAATTGCATGGTTTGAGATAAATGGGGGCTTAGTACTCAATAAGAAGTGTGAAAATACGTATAACGGTGAGTTATGGTTTAAAAATTTTGTCCTCGGAATCGGTTGGCTAAGAAATGAGTTAATAGAAGTTTAGTTACCTGAGACATATCATTTCGCCACAATACAGCGGATATTCCAGAGTGAACACTATAATGTACAAGCTAATACCCGGTGCTTTGCTGACGCTGAAAATAATATCAAGTGTAATTAATTAATAATTTGGCAATGTTTTATCGAAACAGGATGAACGGTACGGCAGAATATAAAGTACGAACAAACAGATATGCATTCTTATATGTTAGATTTGCGCATTCTTTGAGAATTGTAAAGCTTGGTGTCCTTTCAGAATGGTAATGATAGAAACTGTTTATTGTATCTCGTGAATTGTTTCATATTCGTTAAGAATTCTCAAGTTTAATATTAGAAAAAAAAATTAAAATATTTTCTTTTAAAATTGATTAAACAATGAAAATATATTTATGCCATAAAATCGTTAATATAGTTGTAAAAGATAATTTTTGACAATTAAGATGATGCAAAATTATTTGTACTACAATATTTTTGATGGTTACTGCGAAAAACGCGAAAATGTAATTAAAATATAAAACCCCAGGTTTGGTCTAACCGGTACTTTCTTACATAATCTGTGCTTAAAGTTGTTACCTCTAAGAATGATTTGCGTAGCTACAAAATATTAACCTTTAACATGGATTTATCATTCCTACAGAATCTATTGTCTCCTCGATGAGTTATTTGGGGATTAGTCCTTGGTAAATAGATTCGAATATATATATTTTGAGATTCGAATACACCTACCCCCCGATTTACACTGAAGATAGGTTCCTTAGAAAACCGTATAAATCGAAATCGTTGATTCTTATACGTAAAACCGTGTAAATCGAAAACAAACTAAAATGTGCATAATTCAGTCATTTATTTCAACGTAAAATAAAACTAAATATATCTTAAAAACATAAAAATAACTGTCTATTTATAAAATAACAAAAATATAAGGTATATTTATGTAATTTCAGCAAATTTTGCCGGATATTGTTGCGCTGCATCTGAATTAGCAGATGCTTGTTCACCCTTCAATCTTAGATTATGTAAAGAATGTCTTCGTTTAAATCTTTCAAACCAACCATGGCTTGCAGAAAAAGAGACGTTCTTTTCAGCTGAAGAAGTAGATGGTAACTGATTCTTAATTTTTTCATAAATCTTCAAAGCCTTATTTGTAATTGTATTGGTAAGATTTTGGCGCGGGCTCACCACGTTCGTCAACTATCCCGGATCTTCTCGTTCCGGGTCGGGGCAAATTTAAAAACCGTGTAAAAGTGAAATCGTGTAAACCGAGTGCCGTGTAAATCGGGGGATAGGTGTATATATACATTTTAAACCACTGTACCATCCCTATAACCATCCCGTAGATATAAGCAATAAGCTGACCCAATTTCCTCGCCATCGGAGGAACGGTTTAGGAAGGCATAAGAGACAGACAGACAAACATTCATTTTTATTTATATAGATTATTTACCACAGTAAAAGAATTAAATGGAATTCCAAAAGTTCCGTAACTTATTTGAAAAATGTATTGTACTTTGCAATTGTCTGTGTGAAATTCATGATTACAATCTTTTTTACACAAATCGTATTGCCAGACACAAAAATTCTTTTGGGCTTGTAAATTAGAATTATATACTGAAAGATTAAGCTAATAAGAATCGTTCGATTTAAAAAAAACATTTAATTTGATATACTTATTTAAAAAATAAGAATGCAAACTAAAAGCATTCTCAAAATTCAGTTAAAAAACACAATATAATCAAGCTTATTGGTTTTTTTTTCTCTGTATATTTTCGAATTTATTCACATCTCACCTACCTGATAGTAGACATTGAAAATTATGCATCAGATGGAAATGATATGTTGTAAAAATAACTTTCGTCTACTTCTATACAGCACTTGCTAATAAGCAAGGCAATTGTATTTCTACAGAAATAGGCATTTTAAAATAAAAGTCACATTCATCAAGCATTGTATTGCATACGTCAAGAAAATTTTATTTGAACTAGAAAATTATAACATAAAAATAAAGCATGTTGATAATAGTTTAAAAAAATTTTATGTATCAGCAAATAGGCTTAAGTCTCGTTATGAAATTGAGTTTAAAACATTTTAGTGCACATATTCATAATTTTTTTTTATTATTCACAGAGCTTCTAAATGAAACCAGATTTTAAAAAGGCACCATACATAAAATTTAGAAAGAAAATTAAAACAAGTTTTTCAAAATCAAAGAAAATTAAACGCATTTTAGGTTACAAAAATTTATTTTATATGTTCCCTTAATATAATATTAAGGGAACATGATCCTGATGGTTACAACAAATTTCCACATCTAAGCGCCGCCAAATAGGAAACAGTCACCCTATTTCTTTCCTTGCACTAACTTCCGCCCGAGACTTTGATTCAATGGTAGATAATATAGTGAGCCAACTTTCCGCAAATAAATAGGTCGTGGTATTACACTTCTCTCAATAATGTATAAACGACTGACAATATTTCGAGGTCCATTTTTCTGTATGTCAACTCATGATGTCAATCAGGCGACCATATTAGAATCACTACAATATTACATTATCTACAAAAGAACGGTATCTTTGTTCATAAGCATCAATAATTGCCTCTCGCAATTCGTTTCAGGAGAAAGCACTTTCCTTTGAATGCTACAAATATAGTTTAATGTATCTTTTGGTGCAAGTGACAAATGCCAATCGCATTCTCTTTTGAAGTGCACATACTTGACATAAATACTTCACATCGAACATGCAATCGCTACAAACTGCGAGGTTTCTCAACAGCATTGAAAAAGAAATGCTTCTTTAACATCTCTTCGTAGAAAACACATTAGCGTATTTTAGGGAAGCATACTGTTTCTTTCAGTATGCATTAATATACATAATTTTGTATTTTATTGATTGAAAAATACGTTAGACTGGAGTTTCGAACACGAATTCTATATCCCAATATCCGATAAATTCTTAATAAAATGTACTTGCTGAGGAATGCTTCCAATGGACATCTCGCAGCCGTAAGGTTTCTAATTTTAACTTTCTTGTATAGAAAATGCTCTTCTGGACAATTTGCAGTCAAATAACTATCTGTTTTGTACGCATTCATAAATGTCTCCTTACGCTTCCACAAGCGGAAAACGCATCCTTGCATACATCAAAAACACAAGGCATCTCTTTCCTAAGCGTCACTAAATGTCCTTTAAAAACTATGTTTTGCGAAAAACGTTTTACTGCACATTTTGGAGGTATAACGGTTCTTCTTTAGTATGCGTGTATAAACAAATACTTAAATAAAACTGGCGAGAAAACGTTTTATTACATATATCACACCATTAAGTGTTTTCTTTAACATGCATCCGTAAATGCATTCTTAAACATTTTGTTCAAAAAAAAAATTAATAAATAAATAAAATAAAAAAAATAACTAAAAAAAATCGGAATATATATCGGAAGCAAGCTGTTTCTTTCAGTAGACACAATTTTGTATTTCGCTAATTGAAAGAGAGAGAGAGAAAAAAAACCCATTATACCGGAGTTTCTAATAGGCACGCGGTTTCAATATCCAAAGAGAAAATGAACTTTAATTTTAAATGTTCCTGTTGAGAAAACGTACCAATGGACATCTCGTAGCAATAAAGTATCTAATTTCTATGAGTTCGTAGATGTCTCTTAAAATTTCCCAGTATAGAAAATGCTCTACTGCACACCTCACACTCAAACGGCTTTTCGTTTGTGTGAGTTGGTAAATGTTGCCTCAAGTTTCCCGAACTGGCAAACGCTTTCTTGCATATATCACAAACAAAAGGCTTTTCTTTCGTATGCGTCCGTAAATGACCATTTAAATATGCTTTTCGAGCAAAAGTTTTACTACATATATCACACTCATATGGTTTCTCTTTAGTATGCGTCCGTAAATGCATCTTTAAACCTATTTTGTCAACAAAATTTTTTCCGCATACATCACATTCATAAGGTCTCACGTTTGTATGTGTCAGTGAATGTCTCTTTAAGTGTCCCTGCTCCGAATACGCATTATTGCATATATCACAAACATAAGGTTTCTGCCCCGTATGAATTCGTAAATGTAAGTCTAAAGATCCTTTCCGAGTAAACGCTTTACCGCAAAGATCACAGCAATAAGGTTTATCTCTTGTATGAATCCGTAAATGGCACATGAGATGTTCTTTC
This sequence comes from Argiope trifasciata, assembly GCA_026543055.1. Lineage (NCBI taxonomy): Eukaryota > Metazoa > Arthropoda > Arachnida > Araneae > Araneidae > Argiope > Argiope trifasciata. The sequence continues at coordinate 29,333 of JAPMOQ010055734.1, forward strand.
CGAAAAAACGCATGATTGCATACATCACAAACGTACGGTTTCTCTCTCGTATGAGTTCGTAAATGTCTGTCTAGATGTGCCTTCCGATTAAACGCCTTATTGCATACATCACAAACATAAGGCTTCTCCTTTGTATGTGACTGCAAATGTTCATTTAAAATTTCTACCCGAAGAAAACCTTTACCGCATATCTCACAGTTATACATTTCTTCTGAGGGATCCATGAATGAATACGCTTGAAATTGTTCCGCTCAGAAAAATAGTTAGGAAATAAGAGTCTAGAGCAGTTTCTGCGTCATATATTCGTTGGTCTTTCTAAATGATCTAAAATGGCATATAGCATTGTCTAGATGAAATCGTGTTTGTATGAATTTTATTTTATGTCATTTATTTTACATACTGAGATTAAGTCTACTACCTAGATTAAAATTACAAAGCTCTACACTTCCAATGAATTAGCAAATGATTCTTTAAATTGTTACTGCATTAGGTATTTCGAAGGATATAAGTTTTACTAGATCTTTTTCCGTCAGATTATAAGCAGCCTCAATGAGTCAACTCTTCAAAATATTTTTCATTTAACTTCACAGTTTTGGCGACCAGCTGATTCACAGGAAATATTTGCTGCACCTGCTTTCAAGCGCACACCTCACTCACTGCTGTTGTTTTCCTGATGTCGTTTCACGAAGCATTCTGGAATTTCAGTTTGTGTTTCTCTTTTAGACGAATTTCTCAGAAGAATCACATTCTTTATGCTTGTTTTTTCGGTGTACCTGAAAAATAATTTTTCATTGTCATTTATTTTTCAAATGGAACTTTCATAAACTAGAATAGAAAACAAAAAACAAGAAAGTATTGCATAACTGTTAAAAAGAAAAGAATATCTTGTTTTTATTTTTTTTAAATGATGCTCAATTCTACAAGATAATAATAATATGTAAAAGTACAGGCTGTTGCCGTATTCGACCGACAAATTCAGATGGGTGATAGAAGGCATCAAGATTATTACAAATCACTGTACAACATAGCGTCTCAAACGTCGTTTCATAGGTGAAAATCCCAAAAACAGAGGAAGCGTGATAAGTGTTGGGAATTGTAAAATATATATTTTTTTGAAATATAGCAAGTGGTGTTTCTACTATGATTTCTTTTTTTTTTAAAAAGCCCATTTTCAAAGTTTTTTCTGGTAGATCACATGCCGATTTGATGATCTGGGGTGTCGCAAGTTACTGAAAACAAAAAAATAGGTTAGAACTTGTATTTTGCAAAAATATTAAAAATTGAAATATATATATATATATATATATATATATAAACTGCAGAGTTTAAAAGATATTCAATAAAAACTAAAATGAGCACCAGTAAACATCACTGGAACACCAGTACCGATGTTCGCAGAGGGCGTTGTGAAATTCAAAAGATAACATTGAGGAGATGTAAAAATGGGTTCATAAGAGTAACACAATTCCCTATGATGTTTCAAAAGTGAAATAAAAACCGAGCTATCAGTGTCCGATTTTCTAAATTGTTTAAAAGGGTCTTCTTCATAGTGCAATTTATTTTCTATCCAAGGAGGTGAATTCGGAGTATCATCTGCGTATAATTGTAGATCGCTAAAATCATTTGGTAATGTTCTTCGTATACGAAATCCCAAATGAGGTATGTAGGATTTGCGGGAATTAAACAAACGGTCACTAACCTCATTCCGTTTGTGACCGTTATTGGCGATTATTGGATAAAATACGATAAATAAAACAATGATAGCTTCATTCTTCTATTAGACAAAAGAGATCGAAACGCCTCAACATATAAACAAAACACTTCACTGAATGCTCCAATGAACAATCGGACAACTTGATGTTGGCCAACGTACAAGCGTCTAAGGCAAGATTGCCTAGCAGAGCCATAAATAACACATCCATAATCGATTGTTGATCGAATTATATCGCGGTTGACTCTAAGCAAGCACGTTCTATCAGCACCCCAAGAAGCATTGGATAAAACCCTCAGAATGTTTAATGACTTCAGACATTTACTCTTCAAATATGCAATGTGCGAAAGGAAAATCAATCTTTTACCAAAAATAATTCCCAGAAATTTGCGCAGGTCGTGAATGCAAATATGATTACCACTCAAGAACAACTCCGGCTCCGCATGAAGAGGGCGTTTGCAGAAGTGCATAGTGACTGTTTTCTGAGGCGGGAATGTGAAAGGTGTTTATTTGACCAATCTACAATGTTAGTCATCGCTTTCTGAGGCTGTCTTTCTACGTATCGCATGTCGCGGGCGTAGCAAGAAATTTGCACATGATCTACATATTGTGTCTTGCTCGCAGTTGCCGATATAATAGATAAAATAGGATTAAGAGCTACGCAAAGAGTGTCGCACTTAATATACAGCCTTGTGGAACACCTTCCTAGCAAAATTAGAATTATTAATATTAGAATGGATATTCCCAAGCCGCACTTTAAAATATCTGTGGTGTAAAAAGTTTTAAATAAAAAGGGGCAAATGCCCGCTAAAATGGAGGCTGTAAAGATTTTTCATCATCCCTCATCTCGATCGTATATTCGATATATCTCATGTATGTATGTATCTCATGTTCGATCGTATATTTTATCTATGTCAGAAAATACTAACATCAAATTATTTCTTTTTATAAAGGAAAATTATTCGAATATCCGTTTCCAAGGTCAAAATCTCATCAATTGTAGAACGATTCTTTCGGAAACCGCTTGGAAAGGAGGCATAAATATCTATCGAAAGAAAATTCATTCACAGATCATACTAGAAAGATATATATTATCTTCTTTTTTGGTGTATATTTCAAGGTGATATGCTATAACTCAGAATATCAATTTTTTAAAATCGAGAAATTAACAATCTTATAACAGATGATATTCAGTATTGAAAGATTCACAAAGAGAGAGATATTAACCATTTCACAATTTCTTACTGTAGAAGGACAAGCAAAATCTAACATATAACCCTTTAAGCATTGGGCAGAGAGTGCAATCTAAAGCAAATTCTGATGATTCTCGTGATGAATTTATACTTATATTTTCATGAAAGATTTAGAATTCTATGTTCTTTACATTTTTTTTTGTATAAAAAAACACATTTTTAAACTTTATTAAATTATATTAAAATAGATCAGCATCTGTATAGTTTAATTTCCAGAGAAATTATTTAATTTGATAATGGAAATTCCCTAATTGATGATACACATGACAAAATAAAGGAAAAGAAAGAAACATAATTCTATCATCGTGTGTGAGGTGGGTAATACTCTAATGGAATAGTTTTCTTTAAAAGTGGGAGTAAAATAATTTAGGATTCACCAAAGCTGATTTTATTACTGACAAAAATAGACAGAAGGAAACAGCTCACAAATACAGTTTGAAATGCTCTAGTTTCCATAAATTATTTACGGGTTTGATATTTAATTGCATGGATTTTAATGTCTCACAAGTTTTTGCAAATTGATGTTTCTTTCAAGAATTATGTTTGAGCTTCCTTATCACATGCAAATTTCAATCGTTTCAAACTAAAATTCCTTTTTGTATTTAGGTGTTCGCAGCAATAATGACTATATCTGCATTTTCGAAATATAAACATATAACAAAAATAATAATAATTCAAAATACTTTTACGAAAAACAACTCTTGCTAGAAATATTTATCACGAATGAGCTTCCAAACTTCCAATGAATTTCAGATATTGTAATATTGAATGAAAACCATTTTTTAATGAAAAAACAATAACCCTCAGTTCTTAAAATTAATTTCCCCATATCTATATGTGTTTGTATGCATGCTTCCATGTGTTGATTAGTCTACATTACATTTCTTTCTCAGTGCAATCACTTTATAGAGGGATTTAAAGAAAATTAGTATTTCATGTGACTAACTTGAAGAATAATGAAATGATGTCAGGTCAGCTATGTGAAAACAATTAAAACAGTCCTAAAATACAGTGAAAAGCAAGGGCACATTATGCAGTATCATAACCTGTTCATCAATGAGCATGGGAATGAAAATTTATAAATAAAAAGAATTAAGATGGGTAAATTTAATTTCATAATAATATAAAATACAGATTGCCTTAAAATTTTAGATATGATCCATTATAGGTTTGAATATATGCCATCTTTTCTTTTATTAAACAAGTGAAAATGAAAACTTAAATTGCTAGACTAATGAAGTCTGTAATCTATCACTACAATTATTGACCTTCATCAGTTTTTGAGGTCAATTATACTAATAGTAAAAGTTGAAAATGCATATTCAATTTTTCCCACTATATGATGAGAAAACATGATGTATTGAGTTAATGTACAAGAAAATAGATATAACACTTCTGTTGGTTTGCATTAACATTGCTATATATATATATATATATTTCAAACATCAAGACATATTCTTATATCAAGTTCTTTCAAAAAAGAGGAAATAAAATACAGTTTTTATGTGCATGTACATATTTTATCAAGAAATGTTAAGTCCATTTATTCCCACATAAATAAATTGGAAAAATATCGATCCATCACTAAATGAATTATATTTCTTCATAATTCATTTAACAATGGATATATATCTTTTATATCTCCTTATAAGGGCTATATCTTATTCCTCATTAGTAAAACTAATTCATTAAGGGAAGTATAACATGACTTAAGTAAGCTAAAGCATACTTGTTGAGTCATGTAATAAGATGAATCAAAATAGATATACACAGTTTTTTCACCAGAACTTTCATCAAAAATTTAAACTTATATTCTTGAAGCGGCAGTGAGAAAACTGTGAAATAGCAAAAGCTTATTGATTATTCTGAATATCAAGAAAAATCAGTGCAAAAACATGTTTACTAATCTGAAATATTTACGCTTTACTGTGCAGCACAAAGAAAAAGTATTTATTTATATATCAGATGATAAACTCAGAACCACTTTGTCTTTTATTAATAATAATGAAGTAAGGACACACCAGTCACTAAAACCTTATGCTATATTTATGAAAAGGTAACCCTGAAGTATTTATATATAAAAAGAAGTTTTTCTAAGTGTATTTTGCAGAATAAATTTGTTAGATATAAAGTCAAAACAATGTACAATTAAATCTAATTAATATTTAATACAAGCATTTAAAAGAATACCCTACAAAAAGTGCATATTAAACAATCTTTTAAAAACATAATACTTCATACAAATTTATTTTTTACATAAATATTAGAATCTATCTGCAACTGAATTACTGCGATACCATCTAGATGTGGCAACTGATATTAATATAAATAAAATGATTTAAATCATCCATCATTTGTTCACTCTAAAGGAATGACAACATAAAAGATAATCATTCCATTCTATGTTTAGAAACAGTTTTAATTAAGAAAAACTTAAAAGATATAACTTATTGGCACGAAATTGTCACTAAAATTTTTTATTTTTCATAATATTCAAGAAAAATTTAAAATGTTATATTATATTATATATATAAAATGAATGAATTTATACAAAAAAAAAAAATTGAAATAATTTTGTAGAAATATTACATAAAAAAATTTATCTGTATAGAGTGATAAATCCAATCCTAAGAGCACAAATTCTGTATGAACTTAGGATTTTAAAACCATCTATATATAAAATTTTATCAATATAAAATTCAAGGAATACGAGATTCTTTAATAGACTACCTGCAAAACTTAAAAATTCAAACAATGTAGATTTTTAAAAATGATTTTTTTTAAAAAAAAGAAAAGAAAAAACAAGGTGATTTTTTTTCCCTTTTTACTTTTAAGGGTATATAAACACCAAATCTTTCTTGTTGACTAATTTCTAATTTAATTTTCATAGGGTTGCAAATTCACATATTCTTATGCATCACTTATTATATGAATTTTAATTTAGTATAAATCACTTAAAAGTACAAATATGTACAGAAAATGAGAAACGCTAACAAAAAAATAATATTTTTGACATCTGTCTTTATATATAAAGACTTTGTGGCTATTTATGTATATACGTGTATCTCTTCGTAAGCAACTGGAAAAAATTATACTATGCTTACTTATATAAGAGAGATGATACAAGATATGATACAAGAGAGAGTAATATCAACTTCCTAATGGAGAAAATTTAATTTAATTTTCAACTAATCAGAAATCAACAAATAATGTGTTTACACTTTAAACAAATCTACCGTCATTCTTTATGTCTTTTAATTTTTTTTTCATCTTTTAACAGTAATAACAATGAAGCTATTTGTAGCACATGACTGAAAGACACTTCTTTTAGTACTAATATTTAGCCACCAGATTCTTGTTTAGCCCTTATATTAATCACATCTACAAGTTGCCACATGACATCGGTATACTAGGATATCAAAAAACGTCTTACAAAGCATCCACATTACAAATATAATCATCTTTCGGGTCGATCTTATTTTAGCCCACCTCTGGCGACTTTTTCAAAATCTCGCCAAATAATCAGCGATAACGATTCCAAAATGGCAACCCCGACAATATTTGAAGAGAATACTTCAAATACTTTCAATTTGGCGAGATTTTGAAAAAGTTGCCAGAGGTGGACTAAAATAGGATTTTAGCCATCTTTCAAAATAAAAACAGAATACTGATTGAATATTTTTTAAAAATTATAACGCCAAATATTATACTACAGGCCTATTATATATAACCAAACAGCTTTCTTGATATTGTTCATTGCTTAAAACAAAAGCCTTTAGAGGAGTTATTAATTATACAGAAATGTCTTGAAACTGCTTAAAAGATTGAAGGAAATAACAACGCGATGTTTAAGTTTTTGCTTTTTCTCACCCACATATAAAAACATATAGATATAGAAAACAGTGACTAGTAAAGAATAAAATAGCAAGAGTATATAACTGATAAATGCTTACTTAATGATCTTGTCCGTATTAAAACTACTGACTAAAGTTAAGCATCGTATGCACCCGGTTTCTTGTCAATACGCCAATTCAACGGAGTGTTTTCCGAGAGTCGTTAGCCGGAGGACGTTTGGATCCTCACTAGAAGTTCAAAGGGAGGGGGGAGGGAAACATTCGAAGGAGAGGAGGAAGTAGCATTGGAGGATGGGTTTCATTCCGCTAGTGATGAAAAGATGTACTATATTCTTTCAAGTGAAAAATAATTATACAATAATAAAATAAATAAATAATAATAAATAAAAAAATGTTTTTAATAGGTTATTTAATAAATAATATTTTTTAGTAAATGTCTTAAAAAGTTTCTTAATAAATAAATACATTTTAATAATAATAAAAAGTTTATTTACATTAAATTCAAATTCAAATAAAAAATTATCAGATAAATTTCTATGCAAGTGTAAAAGCAACGAGTAAAATTTCAGAAAGAATAAAATAAACAAAACAGTTTAATGATTCAAAGTTATTGCAAGCAGAATAAAATGCTGAACAAAATCGGAAAATAAATACTAAACAACAAAAGGAAATGTTAAATATTGGAATAATTCGCCACAAACATGCTTATTTGCCAAATCTTATAACCCCTCTTATCGAATTGAGATAGTTCCTGTTAGCGCCTATAGATGACTACAGACTGCTAGCGCTATCTTGAGGCACTAAAAGGAACTTGGCTAACTCCTCAATGCATCCTCCGACTAACGCTACCTGCGTTTTCCTAGCAACCCTAATTCTGTTTTGTTTACTACTTTTTACAATAGTTGAGTTGTACTTGAACTACAACTATTTTATAAAAAATGTTAAATTAAAAATAATAAAATATATTGATTAAGGATTTTAAATTTGCTCTTAGTTATAATTCAAAGTTTTTTTTAACATTTAATAAGAAATACAATTCTATATTTTGAAATGTGGATACGAATAGGAAATATCTATTTTCAATTGTAAGAATGCGCTTTGAAAAATCGTCTGAAACCGCAACTTAACGAAATCGTCTGCGTTCTCACATTAAAAGACAACTGCAAAGGAATTCTTCGCAGTTGTCGTAATTCTTTTGCTGCTGTTAAGTTCGTTCCATTAATAATTTGTTACGTAGGTAATTGTGCAAAAATATATATCAGTCAGTTGGTTGTTGGTTTTACTGGCGCAAGAGCCATACTGCGCCAAACATATGGTGTATATACAAGTTGTTAAAATATATGATGATTTTGTATATAAGGTGTTAAAATTCTAAAAACATTGCAATTTTTCATGATAATTGATAGGTACAATTAGTTAGTTTTTCATATTGCATCATTAAATCTAAAACATCTAAAATAACAGCAGGCATAACGTAAATCGTTAAAAGGAGTAAATAATATGGAATAAAAAAACGTGTGAAATTATGTAACATGATAAAACCAAAAGAACATGGGAATAAATAACAATATAAAAGAGAAAAATTAAGCAAAACTGCTAAATATTTTTGTATTTTGTCGGAATAAGATACTTCCTTTTTTTTTTTCTTTTGGGCTTGCAAGGAGGTGGTGAACTAATCACATCTGGGGAGTATTCCTCAGACATGTTATACACTGATGGAAAAAAATCCCAACACCAAGAAAATATTATTGTACAGTAATGAAATTTTAGGAATACATTTGTCTAGGTAACATATTTAATTGATTAAAGTTTCAAGATCACAGGTAGAGCCATTGGCGAGAAGAGCCATTTCAAATGTGAAATGTTGGTACATTAGTAACCGGTGTAACCGCCAGAATTTTGAATGCAAGCATGCAAACGTGCATTCATTGTGTCGTACAGGTGTCGGATATCAGTTTGTGGGATGGAGTTTCATGCCTGTTGCACTTGGGCGGTCAATGCTGGTTGTGGATGACGCTGGATTTGTCGTCCAATGATGTCCCATACGTGCTCGATTGGAGAAAGATCTGGTGATCTAGCGGGCAAAGGCAACATGTCGACACTCTGCAGAGCATGTTGGGTTACAACAGCGGTATGAAGGCGAGCGTTATCCTGCTGGAAAACACCCCCTTGAATGCTGTTCATGAATGGTAGCACAAAAGGTTGTATCACTAGACTGACGTACAAATTTGCAGTCAGGGTGCGTGGGATAACCACGAGAGTGCTCCTGCTGTCATACGAAATTGCTCCCCAAACCATAACACCAGGAGTAGGCTCTGTGTGTCTAGGCCGCAGACAGGTCACTAGTAGGCGTTCACCTGGCCTCTTTCTAACCAACAAACGGCTATCACTGTGATCAAGGAAGAACTGGCTTTCATCAGAAAACACAACAGATCTGCACTCCGTCCTCCAATGAGCTCTAGCCTGACACCACTCACGTCGTAAACGGCAGTGGTTTGGAGTCAGTGGAATGCACTGTACAGGGCGTCTGGCTCGGAGCTGTCCTT
>JAPMOQ010055734.1:48696-69198 GCA_026543055.1 Argiope trifasciata
GGATGCCCAAAGTGCCATAAAGTATCGAAAACAATGACAAAGAATGCCCAAAGTGCCCTAAAGTATCGAAAATAATGACAAAGTTACGCAGATGTAATCAAATATAAAAATAACCCCAGCGACGAGAGCAAGCAGGTAGCGAGAGATGAGCATTTACTAATCTCCGATCATGAAAGCATGCAGGTCCATATTTGCCACGATCATCTTCGTACAATGCGAGACAATGTGCACTGCATGAGCGCCGAAGCCCGAGCTGGCAACACTGTGAGGCCAGGGCCAATTAGATCAATCCGTCTTCACATGTGTAGGTGGAGGGGCGCAAGGATTCTTGGAGTAGTAGAAGTTCTCGGGTTTAGTTTAGTTTTATTAACGTCCCGTTTTGAAGCAACACTAAGATTAATTTGGGATGGACCTCGTCATTTTGAATGGCAGTCAGATGACGAGGACGGCAGCTGAACTGCCATCCCTCCTCTCCAAACCGCGCCAGCGGGAGGACGTTTGGCCCGACGGATTTAACGTGCACCAGATCCGCTTGCACGTCAGTTCTTCGGTGGAATCAAATCTCGAGCCTGCAACCCTCGAAGCCGAGACCTAACCACCAGGCCACCAAGGTTCCAGTTCTCTGGAGATGGACAAGTTGTTCCTGCTTAACCAATCAGAAGTCAGTTACTTGGAGGTGGGAGAAGTGAGTTACTTGATAAGAGCGTTCAGGATTATTAGTTTCTTCTCTTCAGCATCTTTAGATTCTCTTGCCAATTTTTCTGCCTTTAGTAAACCAGGGAATTCTTAAAGGATACTTCTTATTTCCTTCAGTGCTTTAAATATCTCTCTAATACCATTCATTTCTCCGTGTTTATGGTTTTTCAAAGTTGGCTGAGACGCGGATTCTGGGGATGGTGAGCATGAAGTTTTGCAGCGATGGTCTAGGGGAGAGCGGCTTTATTTACCTGTTCAAATTTCTTTGTAATTTGAGCATAAGCGGGTAGACCTTGTCTATATGTCAATTTTAGGTATTTCGGACATCCTTTACAAGGTGCTAGATGACCATTTTCTTGGCAGTCAATACAGACTGCATCCGGGATTTTTTCTTTAATGGTGCCTGGTCCTTTTAACTTGAGACTACAGGCCTTTTATAGTTCCTGGGAGGCGGAGCGAGAAGATTCTGACTGTATCTTAGTTCCTATTGGATGGATCGCTGAAATTCTTGATGTTTTTAGCATTACCCACATTTTGCTGTCAAACTCTGGGATCACTGGAGCAGCATCCAATACAAATGATTGCAAATCGGTCTTTTAGTGATTGGGAAGCAGCATTGTAACAGGTTTGTAAAAATACATGTTAATTAATATATATTAAATAAGATAAATTAAATTTAATGTATATTAATTTAATAACTTCTACACAATTCCTTGTTAATCTTACCCTGACAATTGGTCGAAATTTATCAAAGAAAGCGCAAATTCATTTACATTAGACAACAACAAAAATTAAGCTTCAGAACATTGCTGCATTTATAATAATAAATCGAATTCATTCCCTAAATTAATTTTAAGATTAATAATTTCGATAGTTAATGATTTCTAATCAAACAATCATGATCTCTTATGAAAAATTAAACAATCAAAGAGAAATATGATCACACTCAAAGGTGAAAATTCAGAAACATTTTTCGCATTCATACAAATATAACTCTTTCAAATATCAGTCGTAACCAAAAATTTGCATTCAGCTCATGGACGCAATTTTAACAAAACGATAAAAATTTACTAAAACATATATAAGCAAAAAAAAAAAAAATATTTATTGCAGATTTTTAGGTTAAACAATATAGGATGCATTTTTTTCAATAGTATATAGTCTTAAATTTCTCATTCATGGAGATTCTTGAACAATTTTACAATCCACAGACATGCCTTACAATATTCAATACCTCGTCATCTTTAAATTTCGCACAAATTGAAGACAATCCTCATAAATCTTTTCAGATCACATTTCAGACAGACAGGATTTTCTTTACTCACGAGCAAGCAAGTACATTCTCAAAATGTTTTACTTTAAACATCAACAGCATTTGATATTTCTCATTTATAAATATGTAATAAATTGTTCAAAAAAAAAGTTGAACGTTTAACTACAGTCCTCATTGGCATTATATTTTTCTTTCGTATGAATACGCGTATGAGTTTTCAGATGACCCCTTTGAGTGAACGCTCTGCCGCAGATTTCACAAACAAAAGGTCTTTCATTCGTATGAATACGTAAATGAATTTTCAAACTAGCATATTCAGGGAACGATTTGCCACAGATCTCACAACTATAAGGCTTTTCATTCGTATGAATACGTAAATGTATTTTTAATTTTCTCTCTTCTTTGAACGCTCTGCCGCAGATGTCACAACTAAAAGGCATTTCTTTCGTATGAATACGTAAATGTCTTTTTAAAGGGCTACTGATAACGAACGATTTACCGCAGATTTCACATTTATAAGGTTTTTCATTCGTATGAGTAAGTAAATGTACTTTTAAACTGCCCTTTCTAGTGAACGTATTACCACAGATTTCGCAAACGAAAGGCTTTTCTTTGATATGAATGCGAAAATGTGTATTTAAAGTATATTTTACCTTATACATTTTGCCGCAGATCTCACAAGTAAAAGGCTTTTCATTCGTATGAACGGAAGAATGCATTTTTAAACTGCTACTTTCAATAAACGCTCGACCGCAGATTTCACAAGCAAAAGGTTTTTCGCTCCTATGAATGCGTAAATGTCTTTTTAAAAGGAAATTTTTAGCGAAGGCTTTACCACATTTTACGCAGTCAAAAGATTTTTCTTCCGTTTCCATAATTCTGCTTTATGAATACGATTAGGCGCAGAGCTTCATAAAATTCAAACCGATTATCATGTTCAAATAACGATGTGCCACTTTTTTATTGTGATTAAATTAAAAAGAAACGAGACAGGTTATAAATAAGTTGGAAAAATATTATGCACTGAAATCCAGTTTTCTTTTTGTTAAAAGCTTCATATGCCACAGTTAATTCAGAAATGCTATTACAACAAATGATTTTCTATACTTCACAACTGTGACCAAAAATAACAAACGACTGTTTTGAAAACACGAAAGGGAAAAAATAACAGAAAATTTGCTGTACTTGCTTGACTGCTTTGATGAATGAATGAATGGAACCAGATGAAAATGACAAAATAAAGCTTACATGCTTCTAATTGATTACTTCAGGCACAGGATTAATGGCAAATTGTCTTTAGATTATAATTTCCATTTATGAAAATAAATGGAGCCAAGAATAACTATATGCAAAACATTTAACAAGCTAATAATTTTGGAGAACATATCGAGTTGGAAATGGTGACTGTTTGGAGTATTCATTAGATGGATGGCGATCAAAAAAGTAGTCAATGCCAATTTGACTTTTTTTTGAAGATTCCAGGTCAGTGTATGAAAGATTCCAGGCTCTGAAAAAGAAAACTGAAATTAAGAACTGGATCTGAGGATAAGCCATTATATAAATTTTATAGTTAATAAGTTTATCAATGTACCTTCGATTTAATACATGTTATTTTGATATTTGTTTTATCATTCTATTGTCACGTAGATAGAAATCAAGAAGACACAGGAAGTAGAGTTTATCAATTTATTACTCAATTCTCAACTAAGAACGCCATGACTGAAAGATCGTCAGCTTTTATACAAGTAGGGGAAGTTCCACAATACCTTTCTGGAAACAGTCCAGAGCACTTATCTGGTACTTTAAAGAAAGGTCCAGAATTTTCTGGAATACGAAATCAAGGAAAAATGCTTAAACAACTTTTAAGTCTACTGGGATTCGAACTCACGATCTCTTGACTATGAGTCCAGAGTTATAACCATTCAACTATGCAGACTCAGCAATGTTTCGTTTCAATGAGACAATATATACAGGAACAAGCGCAATACTTAAATTTATCATTATTATTTAAATTTTCGTTTATGCTCTTCTTTGTCCTCCCGGGGGTGACCTTGAAAAGAGGATGAAATATTTCCGACATGCTGGTTGGATCTCGCCACTCTGGAGGGCGGCACATAAATAGGTGTCGGGTCTGGCTCCTTCCATCGATGACGGGATGTATTTCCTTCGGGAAGGATTATACCACGGCCGGCAATGGCCTTTCGAACTCAACTACAGTTCCCCCTAATGTTGCTGTTGCGGCGGTCCGGCCATTCAGTCCGTGTTTCTTCGGGCAGATCGGGGCGTGACTCTCGAGAGATGTCATGTATTGTCAGGAGAACATAAGCCATATCCTGACTTTCCGATCGGAGAGTCAGGATATGACTTATGTTCTGCTTTTTTTTTCTTTGCCAGCCCCTTTTTCTTCTTTTTATAGCTTCATAAAGTTAATTATTTGCACGTGCTTCTTTTGAAATTCATATGTTACAACCGGAAGGAATTGAATGTGAACAATGTAGTTTTTACTGACACGTTTTCAAACTTTTCACACGTATTTAATAAAGAGTTTCTGGATAAAATTTTTGTGGTGGTGGGTCTAATGCCACTTGGCACGAATGAGCGGAGTTCTTTCGAATGAAGGCAGAAGTAAGCGCCTTTCGCTGTGAACGAACACCGTTAAGGTGAAAGGACGACTTTTGCTCGAACACACACGACACAACCCTTTTCAGGGGACGGTCGAACTCATCCATCCATCCGCTAGTCAGAATTGGGATCCAAATCAGAGATCAAATAATTCCTGATTCAGTACCCCCAGAGAACCTATTTAACGTGCCCCCACTGCCATGAGCCAACACGGCAGTCTTTGGCCGAGACGAAGACAGAACTCGCGACCTTTCGGTGACGAGGCTGACGCTCTACCAACTAGGCGACCGCGGTCCTAAAATTTTTGTAATTCTTAACAAGCATGAGTGCCCACACAGTGACGGATTTCCGCACAAGCGGTGGAGGTAGTCGCCTCGAGTCGTGTAGGGGCCTCAAAATTTAGTTGGATGTGTGACATAGTGCTAAGCCAAAGGAAAATTTAACTGTTCAAATCTCCACTTCGATGTGACTCATGGAATTTTCACATTGTACTTTTTCTTTAAAGAAAAAGTGTTGCTTCGTCCTTAAAAAATGTTAGTGAAAAAGTAGAGTGTTCAGCAAAATTTATGTGAAATCAAAATGTCATGGTTGATCTCCACCCAAAGAAGACCATGATCTGCGTTTGGGGGGACTGGGAGGGCTCGGGGTACTGGGAAATACTCGAAAGGAGCTCTACATAGCCCAGCTACACCGCGTGAAAGAGACTATGCGACTGAAAATATCCCATCGACAAAGCCAAACCATACTCCTTCACGACAACGCTAAGCCCCATGTTGCACTTGTCATCATATCCGCACTCCAATAGATCGAATGGGAGGTCCTTTAGCACCCACCGTATTCTCCGGATCTTGCACAGACGGATTACCATCATTTCCGCTCCGTGTCGAACCATATGAGGAGCGTTACCTTCGACAGTAAAGAGGATCTTAAAAACCAGATCTGGCGATTTTCGGCGGAGTGGCATCGACACATGAGTCGAGAGGTAAGTGGGGGTCGTAAACAGCAACGGCGAATACACAGTCTATTAATTCATTGTTATTACTAATGATTTTCTTTAAATAAAGGTCTTTGATCAAACCGCTACGAACTTATTCCCCAACCGAATATTTCTTTGAAATCACGAAGAATGAAAATCGCTCAGGAACTCAACGACTGTTGCATTAAATTATATGTACATAATAAAATCCAAGATTCATTGGTATAGAAACAGTATACAAATGGATCGATAAAAAGCGTAATATCTGTACAAATAAAAACTATAAATGCATTCGGAATTGCCTTAACGGTATCACAGAATAAATATGAGGATAAAGTTAAAACTGAGATGAGTTTATCTTGTTACATTTTTGTTAACAATAGAATCTACCGTGGAGGGGGTCACAAAATATTTCGTCTGTGGCCTCACAGTACCAAAAACCCGCCACTATGCCCACATTCAGCTGGTTTGATGAAATAATCAAACTGATTCTTCACCCGTGGCAAAAAATTTATAATATACGGTCATTGTTTTTATTGAAATGGATGAATAGGGACTTTTAGAAGCAATGGTTGCCAAAGAGTCGGAATTAATAAATATTTTTAAAAAATGCAACGAAAAGTAATATAATATATACTTTAGCAATAAACGGTGCAATGGGCATTCAAGAAATATTAATTGGTATACATAATGATAAATGAATTAACAAAAAAGGTTTAACACACAGATTTCGAAGGAAATAACATTACCAAACTTTTATTTTTAAAATAATATCAATTGCTATGAATTTCAGAAGTCAACCAAATTTAAAATGAACATAGTTTATTTTATACACGCTTTTATATTCAAAATAACAATTTTTTAATTTTAACATACTAAAGGGGCTTGTGGTTTAGAACTAAGCTAAAATACAATATGGATGCTTTTATTTTCTCTTCTATTTCATATTTTTAAAATATTAAAATCATATCAAGAGTGTCAAGAACAATCTATTGAATAAATGAAAAATGAAAATTTATTTTAAATATTGCAAAGAACAGATAAAGCAAACAGTTTGTACAAATCTGAAATAAATAATACAACTGGAATGGTGTAAATATAAATAGTTCTGAAACAAAAATCATAAAAATGGAAATACACAAAAACAAATGTCTCACACTTTATATATCAAAACCATTCATTGCGAATGGAGAAACTGCAGCGAACACAAAGCTAAATTATCAATAAAACATATAATTCAGATCTAAATATTAGAAATGAATGAAAAATTGGTTATTAAAGTAATTAAGGGAGATGCATGGCTGCATTAAATAAGAGGATTTTTAAATTAATGAATTTGAATATAAGACAGCAAGAATGGGTGCAATCAAAATGAAAGACCAAAAATTTTCTGAAAAAAAAAAAAAAAAAAAAAAAAAAATTGGTGCCCAAATTTTAGTCTATAAATTCTGATTTTTTGTTATCATTTTCATGTGTATGTATGTATACATAGCAATATTTTGTATTGTAGTAAAATTCCACAGTTTCTAATATTTGTTCTAGTTCCTTTTAGAAACTGAATTTTTTTTAAATTTCAATTTTATACCAATAAATTTTGAAATGGCCTTATTTCCTATGTATAAAAGTATTGAAAAGAAAAAAAAAATCAAAGAAAACAAAACAAAATAAATAAGTATAAATTTATATGCTTATACATAATTTTAAATTCACACATTAGTTTATATAAATCAGTAGCAAACAAATGTAATAATTAAGTGAATGAAATTTTAATATTAACTGGCAATTCAGTAGAAGCTTTTTTTTCTCTGAGGTTTCTCCAATGAAAATAATAAATTATTATACTAAGTAAACTAATGGTAACCTCTCCCTTCTATTTTTCAAAAATAAAAACCTTTTATACTCGCAAAAACTTAAAAATTAATCTCTGAAATTTAATGCTAATCAAATGCTGTTTTTTCTGTTTTTATTTTATATATACAGAAAGCCAAATTTGTTTAGAAAAACATTGCTTTCTAATATCATTATATATTCAGTTTAAGCTAATTTTTATATATAGTTAACAAATATACTTAAGAATTATGCACTATGGCAATTATATGCAAAAAATATTAAAATATATAAAATTGCAATATTGCAAAGTATAATGCTAATCTTCATATATTATAATGTTTAAAATACAAACATAATTATATAAATTTCATTATGTACTGCTTAATAATAATTGAAATTATTGCTAATTTTATAAATTTCTATAAAATACATGTTTTCTGTTTCAGTTAATACAAGTAAGTAGTTTTAAGAATTAAAAGAAAATAATGTCATTCATACTGTAAAGGATATTAAAATCATTAAATATTTGTAAAAAAGAAAAAAAATCGATGTATTTTCAAATTTTGATTTCATCAAAGGAACTGAATTGTATTGTTCTTTGAAACATTTGATATAATACTTAAGTACGGCAACATATCATTGGTTAAATTCAATATTAAACCCTAATGTAAACTCGAATCTTTAAACTTTCAAGTGAGCTAGCAATTTTTGGGAATCAATTTTTGTTCACTAAGTTTATTGACTTTTTTAAATAGTGAAATTATTAGTATGGAATGTATTTTAAAAAAAAGTTTCAATGTGCTATTTTAGATGACTGAAAGACACGAGCAATTAAATCTTTCAGCTGTATATTATTATCGTGCAAAAAAAAAAAAAAAAAAAAAAGCATATACTATGAAGTAAAAGTGAGAAAGAGAATTATACTTTGGAGGTAAAAGTCAACAGAAAGCAATTTCTTACGTTTGAGTTACGACAGTTACGTTTGAGTATCATCATAACATTACTTCAAACTAAAATCAAAGTCAACTAAATAATAATAATAATAATTTTTTTAAAAGGAAAACATAAGACAGAAATAAATTTATATTATTTTAAAGGTAAAGAAATTTTAAGGAAATATAAAAGCTATTTAAAGGAAATAATAATTTTGGATTATATAAACATCTGTTTTCCTAAGCAAGTCCTGGTGATTACCCATATTAGTCTATTTATGTGCTCAATTAAACTTTGTTTCATGCTCATTCCTGAAACTTTATCATTTAGAAATTCATTCCTCTAACCGACTGAAGCTTTTACTGAAACAGTAAGTCCAAGCTTGAAAAATTCTTATAATATAATTTGCAGCTCTATAAAATAGTTAAGCAAAATGTTGATTTAACTGCAAATGAAAAAACATCCAATGAAGCAGCCTAAAATGATAATATAGCACTTAGTTTACATTTGATAGTTATCATTTGACAATAAATAATATGAAAGACACCTGTGTCACATATATTAACATTATATGTGTGTGGGTAGAAAAATGAATTATCATTTGAATAAAGAATCTCCTTACTTACTAAACGTAAAAATAAAAAAGGCATATTTACCTGAACACCAAACACTTTAAGTTCAGTTTTTCTAAAAAATAAGATATTATAAAAATTTGCTTAAATTCATGTCAAATAAAATTACTTTGATATAATTACAATGATAACTACATCTGTACATATCAATTGACAATATGTGAAACATTAAATATTATGTTAAAATGAAAACACACACACACACACACATTTACAAACATAAATAAGTTAAACAATCTACAACTATGACAAATATCTCAAGTGAAAGAATTCATTCTAAAAATATTATACCTTTTTTAGGTATAATAAATTCTTAATATGTAGAATAATATAAAAAAATTAACAATTTATAGAAGGATGCAGCAAAACAACAACATCCCCTTAATGTCTATAATATAACAAATACTATTGCGAGTGCCTTATCATACATATACTGATTGTCCACGACAAGTACACTGCCAGACAATAGTTTGTATTTACAGTGGGCATTATAGAAATGGGTTTCTGTAGGGAAGATCCATTTTGAATGGGTGGAATCAATCAGAAGTCTGAGAAGTTATTCCTTTTCTTGGTTTCAATATCTGAAGCGTTAAAAAAAACAACAACTCTGTTGCTCATTTGTCTTCTCACTTTAGTCACAGTTGCACATTTCTTTATATTCGCTTAGTTTACTTTTTTATAGTTTATAAATCTTTTCTTTGGTCAATGTTAACAGCATTTCATTATTTAATAATTTTTTTTACCCCTTAAATTTTGACATCCTATAAAATGCCCTTTTGATTCAAGAAAGGAGAGACTTTAAAATCACAAGCACTTAAAATTGTACAAAATATTGCAAAATTTTGCTCTGAAGAAGCTGCAGAAAAATCTTTGGAATTTCTTCTACCACAAGCAATGAAAGCTAAGTTATCACTCTATTATTTGAATTGACAGTTCATAAGAAAAAGTTTTCTTTGAAATAATATTTTTTTTTCAAGCCAGGGGAAATGAATAAATTGTAACCTGGAATACAAAAACAAACTTTTGACATATTTTTCATTGAATAATGTTAAGCAATGTTGGGTTTATTTAGTTAGGTTCCTTTAAAACCAGGATATTTGGCATGAGTGAACACCTATCTTTAAATTCAGAATACTTTTACATATAATCTTTGCAAAATTATGCTGTGCGTGCAAAATTATGCTGTAGAAAGCTTGTGTGTATTGAAAAAAAGTTACAAATCAAAGTTTGATTTTTTTAAATCTAAAATTTTATAGCATGGTAATTGCTAATATTGTGGCTCTGGAAATAGTACATATATCAGAAAAATAAATAAATATAAATTTGGAAAGGTTTCAAGCATATTTAACAACGGATATTTTACTTTATAACAGAATAAAAATGAAATAACTACGGTAAATTACATTCTTGTTTTTATGTTAAATTAGACTGATTACCTTGTGTTTGCTGCAGAGAATTTGATATTAATAACCTTTTTCAATTTAAAACAAATGAAATGAAGATGATTAAGAAGTAAAATTATGCATGATTTTACTTCTTAATTTTTTTTCTTCTTGTGCAATAGTTAGATATACAAATAATTATTCAATTTGATTTGCTTTATTTTTTGTATACATATGACAGGAATATCAGAAGTTTTCAATATTCTGAGTATGCAAATGATTTTCAGCTTAGTGCATTGTTTTTAAAAAATTTGTTTTCAAAAATTAAATAAAATAATACCAAATATTGCCAATTTGGCACTAAACGTGCCAATGTAAGAAACTGGAATGTAACTCTACCTCTGCAAAATGAATTCTTCCTAAAGTAACCTATTTCTATAAGGCCCACTGCAAACACAGATGGTTGTCTGAAAGTGTTCTTGTCATGGATAGACAGTATATCAGCAAATATCATAACACTAAAATGTGTGTTAACTTAAAGTCACACAACTTTGCTTGTAAAAAAATTTCTTTCACAATTAATAAGCATATATAAACATGTGTAGGTAATTAGGATATATTTCCTAATTACCTATATATACACATATGCATATTCTAAGATGTAAATGAAAAATAAAAGAGCATAGAAAGGCAGCATATTCTATTGCATGATTCAAATAGCATTTCTTTTAAGAATGTACTATTATATAAGAAAACAAGCTGAATATAAAAGAAAACATTTTGCATGAAAATAAATATCATTACAAACCACGTATATATATTTTTAAAAAAGAAGTAAGAACATAAGGCAGCCAAGTTTCTTATTTAACAACAAAAAAAAAAAGTAAAAAAGAGTATAGTTAACATCATTAAAATGAATACGAACTAATTTTTTTTAACAGAGTTGAAAAATTACTTTGAGCCACCACAAATTTGCTGTCAAAATATAACAAATGCTATCTTTAACGCTCCAGAAGCAGAGATTTGTTTAATTTTTTTCAAACAAACAAACAACAAAAAAAAAACTTTGACGTAGGTTGTAAGTGGAGCTTTTTTTAAAAATCGTTTAGCAAAACATCGTTACTAATGGTTCGCGATTAGAATTCCGGGATACAAGATACACCAAATGAAAGAAGTTATACCAGTAAAGTAAAAACAAGAATAAAATAATTCATTTAAATAATGAGTTTTCACTTACCACCGTATTCAGATTCGTTGTTTATAAAGTCTACGGAATAGACAGTCACACATGTTGAGTTGTATCACAACACTGTCACCGGTGTCTTTGTGATTAGAGTTGTCTTCCGTGAACTAAAGAACGGATCGTTCTTCGGAAGATTTTTCATTTACTCGTGAACGGATTTTCTAAACGAAAGAACTAAACTAGTTTACTATTTTCAGAAAATATCGTTCCTTTGCGTACTATTGTGGAACCAGTAATTTTCTTTTTCGAATGACTGTGTGGACCCAGCAATTCTATGATTTTTGCATATACTGTACTTTGGCGTACCAGTCATAAAACTGTCAATCAATGGTCTCGTTTACAACGCGATTGTGTTACTGATAAGGAACAGTTCTGGAAGAGGCTGTAACATTTTAACGTTATTTATAAGTGTCAGATTTGGCTAGAATTAACATGACGTTTAATACAATTTCCTGCGTTTTGAAGCTATCTTTATACTTCCCACTTAAAAGAATTTTTTTTTTATGAAGCATGAATTGCTTTTCAATGAATTTATTTAAATATGTGTGATACAAATCAATGACGAAAGATATTTCTTTTAACATAAATACTGTATACACTTTGAAACATAATCTAGATTTTAGTAAATGCATTATTTTACATAAATACAACGATTTGCTTTAAACAAAAGAGTTTGGATTTCATTAGTTTTTATTTTATTTCTTCTTGATTCGTTTGTTTAATGCAGTAAGCTCGAAAGCTGAAATACATGTTATTTAAATATAGGAACTTAAAGCGAGAATAATGTTTCTTAAGTATGAAGTACTCTTAAATGATGTTAAATATTGAAACAAATTGTAAGGTAGGAATAGTTAGAAAATCAATTCTTGAAATAGCATAAGAAGTAAGAAAAGCTTCCAACTACGGATGTCAAGTTTCCATGATTAAAAAAAAAAAATCAGTTTGTAGACTGCCTTTAAAAATTAAAAATTTCTTTTTTCCAGCGTAGATTTAATTTCAATGTTGTTACCTCTTTTTAAAAAAAGAAATCTGTACTCTGATAAAGATAAACTATTTGTTCATTATAGAATTTTTCATTTAGTATATGAAATATTTCCAGTACACAATGCATAAGAACAGTTTAAAAAAACAGTCTGTTAAAACTGAAGTACATTAATATTTTGTTAACTAATCATTTGCATCTGTGAAACTCTGTAAGAGATGTTAACTGAATTCAATTTAATTTTCTTTTAGATGCACTATTTACTAAACCGTAATCCAAGTCTGCAGCTGAAAAATAAAACAGGATTAAAGAAATAATTTTTATATTCATGCATGTATTATAAATGCTTCCGAGTTTTAATTTTTTTAAAAGATCGTGATGGATGAAGTTCTGACAATACACCCTTCAACAATATACATCTACACTTTTGTTGTAAATTTTTATTGATTAACAATGCTTTTTCCCCCATATTTCAAACAATGCAATTACTTCCGATTTCAGAAGAATTCAGAGCTGTTTTAAACTTTGCAGGGACTCTAAGTCAATGCAAATCTGGAAGCCTCATTCTCCCTCCAAATTATTTAACGATTTTAATTCAGTAGTTTTAAGTTGCCCATTTTGAAAAACTGAACTGCAATCGCAAGTCCTTTTTAAAAAAGTCCATTTCAATATTTCATCTATGAAAAAAACTGTACACTTAAAATGTAAAATTATCTTTAAGAAAAATATTTAAAACAAAACGCAACTTTCTTCGAAACATTTTAAATGATATTGTAAAAAGAGGCGACATTTTTTTAAAGCTGAAAAGATCCAAATTTTTCAGAATTATAAAACAGCAAAAAGAATAACTTGTAAATGGTAATTAGGAAATTGTAATGGTAATTAAGTAAAAGTTCCAAAATTAATTTAATTTATACTTGTTTTTGACTTAAATAAATTTGATCTACTCCTTGAAAAATTATGCCGTAAAAAATTTGGAATTAAACAGATAATTTTTTGAAAATCCCTTTTCCATAATCCAAGGTATATTTTTGCTAAGTATAAGTATAATTCAGACGGTCTGGTTTACACAAAGCCAGCTCATAAACACTGAAATAAACAGACATAAGATTTTTCCTTTTCTTTTCGGTGTCGAAATTTAGATAAAATGTCAATACGTTTTCCCACCAAACACTCTTACCAACAGATAACATGTTTTTAGCAAATTTAGATTCATCATTCCCTACTCCCCCCCTTTTTTTTTTCCAAAGAGCTACGAATGATTTATCCAGCTTTTATGACCAGCACCCAAATGTCAGTAAGCATGTGTCCCATGACCAGCAATTCTACGTCGAACTTGCTATTCTTGGTTGCAAGCTATTCAGAATTTGCGGTTTGCGCACAGGAAGGGTGAGAAGCAAAAGGAGGTTGGAGGGGTTGCAATACTATTTGACAGAGCCGGCCTTCTCTGAGAAGGGGCCAGGGTGCAAGAAACCCTTTGGGGTCCTAAATTTTTAGAAAAGTTTTAAAAAAATGCATATTTGCATATTTATTTAATGCATGATTTTATTTTGGCTATTAACTTCTCCGAACGAACTACTATTAACGAAAATGACAATTTTTTCGATATCTTTTATGATAGTATAGCAAGAGGGTTTAAGCATTATATCCATATGCTTTGACTAATTAAATAACTGATTAATTTAATTTTAATTTGTTGAAAGAGGGTTAAGCATTCGTTATATTTTGTTATTAGTAATGTAACGGATTGAAAAAAA
This sequence comes from Argiope trifasciata, assembly GCA_026543055.1. NCBI lineage: Eukaryota > Metazoa > Arthropoda > Arachnida > Araneae > Araneidae > Argiope > Argiope trifasciata. The sequence continues at coordinate 63,023 of JAPMOQ010055734.1, forward strand.
ATATTACATTAGATATAGACAAAAGTCGATAGCTGATGATTTACAAGTCCATTTGAACCCAGCCTCAGCCTCGACTTTTGGGTGCCGAGTAAGTCGCTCTATCTTAACATATCTGATGGGGATTTCCTTATTCATAAATGAACATATCCCTCCCTTTTATAGCAATCACTGTGATCTTTGCCTAATAATGCTGAGCCAGCCACATGGAAACAAGCTTGTAGACTTTTAGTATGTGTAACATTATTATTGTTCAGAACACTGTTTTAATTCTTAATCATGGTGGGGGGCCCCATCAGCCACTTGGCCGAGTGCATAGCACCCCCCGCACCTCCCAGATGGTCGGCCCTGCCAAGGAGCAAGAAAAGGGAAGTCGACCTTGATAGATAAAGCGGTTTGATGGAATATTTTACCCAATGATTCATGTAAGTGATTTCAGAGTGCTGAAATTCGAAACGGTGAAAGGAAAATACGTGTACTTACATAGAGTGATGGAAATCCATTTTCAGAATATAGTTGCTAAAATATTTTTGCAGAAAATTCCAGATTATAGAAAAAAATGCTATTTAAGAGAGCTCAAATTCTGCTTGTAAATCGACCTCATTACTAAAATTTAATGAAGTAATTTTTCCTGAAAGAGGTAATTTTCTTTAGTTCAAAAATTAAGAAAAAATATAAGGCAATTCTAAATAAATGAAAAATATTTGACAATTAATTCTCTCTATTTTTTCCTTTATTTGTTTTTAGAATTCAACTATAGTGCGGTGTTGCTCTAGTTCCTCCTATACATTCTTATATTATTTGTCTTTTTGGTTTTACATTAGTCTAGTCCAGAGATCGCTAACCTGTGGATCTTTTTATGTAAAGTTCCGGTCTCTCCAGCTCCAAACGAAAAATTTATTATTAAAACCCTTAAAAAATAAAAAATAAAAATTTAAATACCTAATCTCTCAATAGCATCTATTAATATGATTATTAATTACAAATCGCTACTTAACATGACCGTAATGAGATACATTTGAGCTATGTCTTTATCTTTAGAGATGAAGGCAACCCAGTCTACGCCTTTTTTGAAGAAATAGTTTGTTTGAAAAAAAATTACTTCTTTTTGTCGAAGAATTTCATTAAAAAAATCTGAAGCAATGTCGCGATGAGACCATTGAAACTATTGACAAGGATTACTTCAGCATAATTGAAAAAACACGAAGTATCGATTCGCTGAGAGACCCAAGCAGTACAAAACAAACAAAAGTCTCTCGCACTCACAGTAAATCCTCTCAACACAAATGTAAATGAGATCAGTATTGTGTCATTTGGAATGGACGCTGGATCGCTTCAAATTAACTGCTAGATTTGGAAACAAAAGTCCTCTGGTGTGAAAATTTCTCAGACCTCTACAGTAAGTTGGAAGAGTTGGATGTCCAGAAATGCACGCAGATCGTGCAGCACAAGTGGACGGCTCTAAAAGAAATTATGCGAGTTGAGGTCCGCATGGAACAGTCTTCCTGAATGCTGCAGTGGGGTGAAGAAGTTGGCATATGGAGTGCTGACAGTCTTCGGGTCGATACATTCGTGTGAGCAAGCGTTCTCTTGCATATATATAATAAAAAATAAATTTAGAAGCCAACTAACAAACAAAAATCTAGAGTCTTGCTGGAAACTTAAAGCAACAAGCTATGAGCCAGATTTAATCAAACTTTTGAATAGCTTGCAAAGCCAATGCTCCCATTGATGCAACAATCTATGTTTTATATGAATTTTATATTACAAATATAACAAAATAGCTATTGGGCTCGAATTTGGATACATATCTTGCATAAAATAAACCGTACTTGCAGTAAATAAAGCTTATTTATTGAATTAATGATTTAGATATTGCAAACTATCATAGAAATCTTTGCTTTGCATTTATTTTTTTAGAAAATGTACCATTTAGCATTTATTTTATTTCATCGTCACGTGCTGAAAGTTACATTTTTTTCGATTTAATTTGCAGTTATAGTTGATTTATTTTTTAATTTGAACTTCTGTCAATATGATGGCAGCACTTTGATAAGAAGCTAATTTTTTCCCTTTGTCGTACTCGTGCAGATTAAGTTTTATTATTTTGTCCGAGTCATATTGTTGAAAATTTGGTTCAAATATTTCTTTAAAAATAGAAAGTTAAAATATTGATACCAATAGAACACTAATTTTTTAAAATCATTAATTTGTTGTAAAAATTATTTTTGTGCAAAGATATTTTCAAAAGCTATGCCGGAAAAACGTAGAAATTTTACTTAATTTTTAATTAGTACAAATTCGAAAAAGAACCCGGCTTCGAGAGATTGATTCCCGGTGTCCAAGGTATACACATGCCAAATTTGGTACTCTAGGTGGAACGGTCTGGCCTGTAGAGTGCCAACACACACACACACTGAGTTTTATTACAAGTATAGATTGATGTTTTTTGGTTTTATGATTTAATGATCTTACTGCAATTTGGTTTGATTCAATTTTGCTGTGGTTTTGCTTAGATTTGAATTTGGAAATAACGTTTTGCTAATTATAGTGTAATTTTTGTCTTTGATTAATTCTTCAAAATTTTATAATTATAGTGTAATTTATTGTCAATATCACCACAAACCCCATTTTCTTGGAATTTTCGTGTCACCAGAGGTCAATACATGGACAAAAGTCAGACCCCTCCCAGAAAAAAAAAAATCCTGGTTTGAATTCCTGCCCGAGGGTGATCCTTAAAAAGTCTTCAAGCTGGATTCGTCATTTCCTTCCTTTTAGTTCCATTTTTAAAATTAAATATTTATTTCTAATTTGCTTAAAAACTAATGCTATCTGCCTATTATGCATTTATTCTATTTTGCTGTTATGCAATCAATGCAGAGGGGGAAAAATAGCACATATTAATGCAACGGCTATTAAACTGAGCATTGCTAGGCCATTCAGTTTTGCACTTAATTAATAACAAATCAACTAGTAAAATAAAAGCCAAACTTTTGGAAATGAAATCTACTTTATGCAAAAAATGACGAATGAACGAGCGTTTCAGAAAGCATATGGCATTAAATCCACACTGATAAGATCGTTTTCTTATCATTTCTTTCCAAGATAATCTCCGCCGTAATAAAAATAGATTTCCGTTATTTGTAATACTTCTTCTTTTTTTTGAAAATTAAGTTGCGTATGTTGATTAGGAAAATATTTTAAAAGATGAAATTTCTAATATTATTCGCTTTTGGAGGTAATAATTACTTTTATTCCTTTTTTTAAATAGATGAATATTTTTTATATCCGAGTCAAACTTTGTCATGTTTATTTTAATGTCACGAATGTAATGTTGGATTATAAAACTAAAAGTATGGACAGTTCGATTTAATTGGTTATACAAAATATTCCTCTCGGTCCTCTTGTATGAATGCATTGAAATATTGTCTCTAATTCGAATTTATTTTAGTTCTTTTGAAATCAATCGAAAAATAAACCTGAAAAGTATTATTCTAATACCTGTATTGTGTTCTTTTGTTAATTACGTATATAACGTGTTCATAATGTTTTCTTTATTTTGCAAAGTATCTGTGTGTGTTGAACATTTATTGACATGCATGTCATTTATATTTCGAGGTTAATTGATCAACGAGCTTTTGCTGGCATCTTTATGAAAATTATATTTATGATTATTATCAGTTTAAAGTTTCAGAATGCTGCAAAGTCATTTAGAATTCGAATTTTATTTGGTCATTTCTAGGTCAAAACTAAAAGTATTATTTTAATTTCCAAATTGTTTTTGCTAATTAAATATAACCGAAATATATGCAAAACTCGTCTGTTTTATTTTACATGGCCTTCAACGAGTTTTCAGCAACTTTGTTCTGGTAAATCCAATTCGAATTTATTCCATTAAAGTAGTTTTTATTTATATATCTAATGGAATTCATTTTAAAGTTACAATTTTAATTTATAATAATAATAATAATTTTTTTTATTAAAATTATGCCCTATTTATTAAAAAATATTTATTAAAACTGTTCAAAACTAAGATTTAATTTTTATACCTCTTTAGGCAAAATACAGACTTTTTTTTGTTTTTAGAGTAATTCTCTTCTTCACTTGAATTTTTGAATAGGTCGAATCTTTGTTTCGGTTTTCGTTAGTTCCGATCTAGCCTTTCTTCACTTTATTATAATCCAGAGGATCTTCCTGAAACTTTTTCACATAATTTAATAAATGTGTACTATTAATCACATGCCATTGAAGGAACAATAGTTAAGAAATTGCCTATAAAGGCGCAATTTTTGATGATTTTTCGAACGATTAATGGTTGGCATGTATTTACTCACAACAATTAGACTTATGAATGAGAATTTCGGGTGGTTTTTCATTTTCTACTGTTAGTTAACACTCTCCCTATATTTATCTATCTTTTTCAAGTTTTCTGTCTTTAATAAAATATTTTTTATTCATCCACTCGAGTTCAAATGCATTTTTTAAAACCTGTAGTGGATGACACTTGATTTGAACATAGTTTATTTCAAATATTAAGTCATTCATAAAATTTAATTAATTTTTAATACTTTAAATAGAGTTTTTGCAGTTAGTCATGAGAATTAAGAGCAACAGACAGTAGCTCCATCGGTAAAATGCAAGAATTTCAGTATTTTTCAGATGAAGGTGAAGAATACAGGTTCAATTTTTACGAAAATCAATAATTTTTTGCTACTTAATAATTTACACACACATTTAAAGTTACTCTTTGAAATTTTAAAAGGATAACCATCAGTTTTCGGGTAATAAAATGAATAACTACCCTTCTGATATTTAAAAAACATCTAAAAATCACTCTCTTTTGAGAAAATGATTCCCTATTGCTCCTAATTATTAGCTAAGTTTTCCTGCCAGTACCATATATAATGTGAGTGAAAATACTTGAATTAATTTTGGGCATATTTGTGAATTGTGCCTTTTTTTAAGTGAATGGTTCTTATGCGCATAAGTAATCATTTTCAAGATTCTTATTACTTATGTATTTTAAAAACGATGCTCAGGGTTTTATTTTTTCATTAATTCTTTTGTAAAATTTTATAGTTTGTTGCTACAAGAATTGAATCATTTTCTGTCTGGATTAAAAATCAAAATTTAACTGTGGAATTTTAAAAATGTTTTTTTTTGTTTGTTTTTAGGATACTTTTGCAAGCTTGGGGCAAAATTAAATTAAATACGCAAAAACATCATTTTCTTATAAAAACGGATGAGGAAAATTGGAAAAATCTACAAGATACAAATTCAGTACCAAAACTTGTTTAATTCTTAAAAATAATAAATATACTCAAATAGCTAATTTCTAAACTATTCAAAATAGATATTGTTATAGATGGATAGATGAAATAAAAAATGGATATAAATCCTTTCCATCGGGGGTAGTTTATGTATATAATGAATGGTGTATATATGGTGTTGGATAAAACACAATCAACAGCACCTCAGTGGAAAAAAGTTACGACGTTTATTTACACGACGACAGGACAGCACAAAGACACAACTATTTACAGACGACAAATATGTACAGTGAAGACGAATACACTGGACAGCACAAAGCAGCACTCGACCGCAGACAGTTGCACACACGTAAAAACTCGTTAGTTACAGCGTTCACAGCACACAAAGCAGCCAGACAGGATTTAGCCTTTGGGAGGAGCTTTGCTCTAAGGTCTCTCCAAACGGCTGAACTACTCTTCGGTCTCTTTTCAGTTTAGCTGCCGACTCACTATTGCACACAAATCAATTCACCATAACACAACACGGGCTTTGACAGAAGACACAATGACAGCGTTCCAGCACTTCGCCTTTGCTTCGGTATTCTGTCAGCGAATCCGGCTATCATTCACCAGCATCTAATTCACCATTATTACTCAGTTCAGGACAACTATCCATGACCAACCCAAGACCAAACAATTTAGAGCTCCGTTCAGGACTCGAATTCTCAGGCACTCTCGTTCAGATCAAAAGTGCAGGCTTTTTGTAGTTCCCGGGAGGCAGGGATGAAGTTTCTGGACCAATCAGTGCGTATCTGGACGCATCTCGGTTCCTAATAGATGGGTGGAGAAATTTCTCGATGTTTCATGTATTATCTGTTTTGTCATCAAAGTCACCAAATGGTCACCAAGTTTGCTCCAAATTCTGGGATA
>JAPMOQ010055734.1:78862-95336 GCA_026543055.1 Argiope trifasciata
TCAAATTCATTACAGAGAAAAGACTCTCTTTTACTTCATTAACTCAACTATCAAACAAAGGTTCTTTTTCGCTTCATCAAATTCATTACAGAGAAAAGACTCTCTTTTATTTCATTAACTCAACTATCAAACAAAGGTTCTTTTTCGCTTCATCAAATTCATTACAGATGAAAAAACTCTCTTTTACTTCATTAACTCAACTATCAAATAAAGTTTCTTATTTACTTCATTGACTCAATTATTATCAGGCAAAGTTTCTTTTTTTTATTGACTCAAAGTTTCTTATATTTTTATGAACTGAATTATTTCCAGATAAAAAACAAAACAAGGGCAAAACAAAACTTCGTTTTTGTAATTTTTTAGCACTTTCTGCAGCTAATTCAAAAACAAGGGCATTTTTTCCCGAAAGCTTTTTTTTTCATCTAATACAGTACACTCCTGAGTGTCCGGCCTAATGGGGTTGGAGGATAGGCCGGGTAACAAAAAATTCCATTTGAATGGGTGGAATCGAACGGAAGTCTGGGGGGGGGGTATTCTTTTTCTTGGCATCAATCTGAAGCGATTGAAAAAAAAAAGTTGCTAATTCGCCTCCTCGCTTTAGTCACAATTTGCACGATTTTTATATTCACTTAGCTCATTTTTTTATATTTTATTAATGTTTTATTAATCTTTTCTTTGGTTAATATTAACTGCATTTCATTATTTAATTTTTTGTCTCTTAAATTTTGACATTCTTTAAAACTCCTTTTCGATTTAAGAAAGGAGAGACTTTAAAATCACAAGCACGCAAAATTGTAGAAATATAGAAATCCATTTCAAAATCATATTTATAAGACAATAAACAATTGAAACATTTAAAGCAAATTATACTCATCTGTTTGTATTAATAAAATTAATTCAGCTGTTTGTATTAATTTAATTAATTAAATTAAAATTAATTGATTTTGAATTCTTTATTTGAAAATTTGTTTAAAAAATGTTCTTGCAGGGGTCTTTGAATTTAATTATTTTTTAAAGAAGAATATTTTATATTTCGGTACTTTATTTTCATCGAAAATATTGAATAATTTCTTTAAATCTACAGGTATAATGCAGCTATCTCCAATCACAATCATTGTCAAGATAAAATGACGAGAGGGGGGGGGGAGCTGTTGTTTTAATCTTTTCTTCTTAGTGTTAAATAATAATAAGAACAATTGTATAGCAGTTTTAAAACAAAAAAGAGTTACTTTGAAATTAAAAATAGCGATTCTGTTATGCTATATAAAAATATTTTGAGATTAGAAAGATTTAATTTCTTTTCTGGAATTGAATGAATATATGCAATAGTTAAGAAGTAATTTTATTGAATGTTTATTGCGAAATATTATTCAACTATATAATGTTAGGAAGAAAATATTATACTATAGGTAGAACATATTAAATTATAGGTAGCGTATAGGTAGTATTCTACTATAGCAGTGATGAGTAGCTTTGGCTATCTATTCTTCCTCACGAAATTAAGTTATTTTTGATGATAGAATTTGTTCTATTTCTGCAATTTCTTAATACATTTCAGCAAAAAATAATAGAGATCATGTTCCCTGGATAAACAAAACCAAAAAGCTGTTATATTATATTTTTAATATCTGTTTTAAAAGATACAGCTTCAAAAAATTAAACTCGAGTTTATTCCGATTAAATTTTGGAACATTTTCAAAAATGTATTCAACTTATTTTCATGCACTTTACGGGGTCTCAGATCTGCTGGGAAGAATGAAAGTGTTAAAGCCTCTTTCCTGCGAATTTAGAGAGGAAGACTCATTGTACAGATGGTACTAAGTGATCCTGTCTGTACTGCTACGTTCAGTGGTGGCGGGGTGGTCGGCTGTATACAAGAAGGAGGACGAAATACTTGTAAATAATGACACAAAATAATGCAATTATTAGGGGGTGAAAAGCTCTGGTAGATGCTACATTTCAATTCCACTCCCCCTCGTGTAAGCTGCTTCTATTTTTACTTACTATATTGTTGCTTATCGCTTGAGGCTGAAGCTATAGAAATGAAAAAGGGGTTGAATAGTTGACTAGACCTTAAAGATAGCAAATGGATGAAAAGGATCCTTGATCCCAGCCAATGAAATTCACAAGTCCTCATGACGTCAGAAATAGATAAAAGTACTAGAAAAACAACAAATTTGCAGGGAATATGAGTATACGATATTATTGAACTGAACTTATCGAATAATAATGGTATTTCATATGAAATTCTGAAAATTTTCTAGCCTAATTATGTTTTAATAATACTCCCAATCTAGTCTTCTGTTTATTTTTCTGACGTCATGATGACGTGTCATTTTCCGTGCATGTCATTAGCTGGAATCAAGGATCATTTTCATCCATTTGCTATCTTTAAGGTCTAGTAAATATTTTTATCGTCACAGGGTCGTATTAAAGTAAAATCTAAGGAATCCAAAAGTATTTTCTCACTCCAGGAAGTCAATGATATGCTATTGTGTGCCAACCGATACTAAAACCCTCCGCGCTTTTGCGCATGCGTTAAGAAGCGTTTAATTCGACAAAATAATAGTGAGAGGAAAGATGAAGTAAGAGAAATTTACACTTAACAATAAAGTAAATTCCCGAAGTGTGCTTATTTTTCGGTGTCTTACCCCTTGGTAAAATAGAATAGTCTAAGAGATCGTCTCAGGATACTGAAATGAACAGTATGCGCATTACCTTAGAATGACGTTGCTAGATTGATGACATCACAGCTATTCTTAAAGAGGATTCGTCTAGATCGCTCATGCGCAGTTCATTTAGGGTTACCAAGTTTTAAAGCAAAGATTTTTCGAGTCACGTGTAATTTATTTATATTACTTTACATGTTTCGGTGAATATTTTTAGTAACGTGGAAAAATATATTTTTTTCCCTACTCTTTTATGATTGACGTTGCTTAATAATCCAAGTTCAGACAAAGGTAAAAATTTTCATTATAATATTGACAAATATTTAATTAACTATTTCATTTTAAATCTTTAAAATTGTTGGTTTATTTAAATGACCCTATTCTGTTTATTCACCATTCTTTGAATTTTTAAAACTGACTTATAATATGTAGCTATAATTTTAATTTTTTTTTCATTATTAAAAGTTTTTTTTTTAAACTGTTCTCGCATTTGTTTATTTTTTCTTGTAAACTGCAAAGGAAGAAAAGTTATTTCTTTTTAAAAAAACGTCTAATTTAATTTTTTTATCTTTTAATTTTATTAAGTACGAAAAAAAAATTATACTAAATTTTGAATTTTTTTTGACAGACTTCATTAAGTTTATCTTCCTTCTTAAAATTTTTATAAAAGCCAATTATGAAATCCTATTTATAAGGAATGATTAAAATTTAGCTACTTCTAATAATTAAGGTTATTCAGATAAAGTTGGACTTCAAACGAATTTGTGGATATAATATTATCAGTTTTCATTGCATTTCCATTACATTTTACTATTTTTTTGATAGTAAGATGAATAAATAAAATAAAATAATGGCCAATTTTTAAAATAAATAAAAAAAGATTGAGCGAATATTACCTGTGGCTTAAATAAAAATGTTTCTTTGCTCAAAAGTCTTTTTTTTTTCTTCCAAATTTTGAAGTTCATTTTGATCTTCGAAAATTAAAATATTAAAGTTCTTGAAATAGAAATAATTATGTGAAAGTAATGTAAGTTGAATTGAGTTATTCACTCTAAACCTGTTTCATAAGTTACTAATAAGAAATGCTATGTTCTAAGGAAGATAAATAAGCTCTGTAAGAAATGCTATTTTTCAAAAAACTTCTATATTATAAAAATTAAGATTAATTACTATTTATTAAAACATTGATAAAATATATTTTATACAATTTATAAAATGTATTTTATACAATATAAAATATATACCATATTTTATACAATTCCAACATTTCATATTATTTATATATTATTTTTTCCTATATTTTATAGAATTAATTTGTTATTACCAATAACGAAAAGTGAACTCATTATTAAGGTAAATTAAGAAACTTTAATTTTGCTTAGTAATCAATGCAAAGATTTTTAAGTTCAATAAATCTTTATTTTTATTAATAGTCCGATATTACAATCTTCATAGAATAAAATATTTGTGAGAAGTAAAAATGAAGTTTAAAATGTACAAAGGAAAGCAAATAAATAAATTTAAAAAATCATATTTTGGATTTACTGTTTTTGTTAGGCAAAATAGTAGTTGCAGTATATGTAACTGCCAACTGCTGCAAATAATAAGAAAATAAAATATCTGCAATTTTGTAATTGCAATGGCCATTTATTAAAATTATGTATGACTCTTATGCAAATAATAAATTATTATAGATCAAACGTAATTCTTATTCCTTATAAAAGTAATTTTTGAGAAGTATATTTTTATTTAGAAAAATAGAGCAAATGAATTGTTTACGAATTACTGTGGTTGATATGGCTGTAATTAAGGGCTATTTATTAAAATTATCTATGTCTGTTGTTCAAATAATCAATTATTTTCAATCAGATGTATTTCTCACAGCCTACAAAAGTTATTTTTGAGAGATCTTAAATTCATAGAATAGAAACTGAAAATTTTTTGAGCTATTTTACTATAATCGCAAAAACTCTTACACTTAAACTTACTCCAAACATTTTAATATTCATGTGTTATGTAATGTCATCATATTTTCAATCATGCTAACTATCGCTTTTGGTAGTATTTGATATTAATAAACAACTATCCTAAAGAAAAAATTTACTACAAACATTAAATTTTTTTTTTAGATATATATTTTCTAGTTGGATTCTGAAGTAAAATGAGAAGTCTGTTGTTTTCAAGTACAAATATGTTGCCTTTCACTCAACTTCTAATCCTCATTAGTGGTGCCATGGCTGCATTTATAGGTGCACCAGTAAGTATGAAAGACGTGTTAAAATTGTTCTCAAAACAAAAATATTAACAGTAAGTGCTTTAATTGAGATAAAATATATATTATGAAAGAAATCAAGTATTATTTATAAATAACTAGCTGGTACTCGGTGCGTTGCTGCCGCAGAAGAAATAATCTTAGAAACATCGTATGGAATTTGAAATAAAGTGTCTTGTTTCATTAAGAATGATAGGAAGAGTGACATTTATTTTTTGTATCGGAAATGCATACATTCATTGAAATGGAAGGACATGTGAAGGAGAAGAATAAATAATATTAATTCTATTTTTTTAAACTTTATTATTCGAGATTTTAGGGTTGGCAATATTTTTTTTTTATCATCTTCAGCAGAAACAAATAAATGCAAGTAATAAGTTTCTAAAATTGTATCGTAATCGGATGAACGGCACGGCAGCGCATACGAGACACACAGATAAATATTCATTTTTATTTATATAGGTTAATATAATCTCTATTACTAATAAAGATGAATGTAGGTGCATATCTTTGTGTGCATTCTATGAACCAGAACATTTAACCTACAGCTATCAAATTTGGCATATATATACACCAGCGGGTGACCGAGCTCCGCTCGGAGAAAACAGGTATCGAAGCTAACTCGAAGATTTAAATTTTCAATTGTGATTTATCAAAACAATACATGCCATAAGAAAATTTGTGAAACCATTGGTGAAAAGATAACCGGTTAAACCTCGGCTTTTCATCGTCCACCAGCGATGTCATGTCTTGATGTTCCATTGGAAATCCCCATCTGCACTGGTCTCTTCCATGTTTGCTGACCATGCACGGAGCGTTTGGGTTCATATCACCACACGGGTTATGGATCATCCATTTCGAGATCAGTTCCGGATCATCTTCTGGAAACTTTATTAGTTCGCCATATTGGCTATAGATGGCAGCACGTTACCGCTTGAAACCTATTAGCCATTATGGCGAACTAATAAAGTTTGAAAATATCCTATCTGTAACTCCGAACTGCTCGACCGTAGCGCTTCAAAACCGGCGCCAATCGATTCCTCGTGGCCAAAAACCCCAGATCCCCAAGTTTACCGGAGTTTATTAATTCTGGGGCGATTTTCGACTTGGCAACCATTCCTCGTATTATAGTATAAGATTGGAAGAAGTTAATGTTAAATTCGATGCAAGTCTTTTAAAAATTTTGATTAATAAAAAACGAGACGAATTTTTTTGAGGTACTTCTTTGAAATGCTATCACACAAAAAGAAATTTCATATCTTTTCAAATAAAAAAAATAGAATTTTAAAAATATCAATTTAATAACTTTAGTTATTATTATTATTTAAATTTTGGAAATTAAAAAAATTTCTTCCCGATTTTTGACAATAAACAACATTGTCAACCTGAAATTCAAACCCTTTTCATTGTTTCATGAAACTTCGTTCATTCATTGTTACTTTAATAAGACAAAAATGATGCCATTTGAAGACAGAAACAAAAACATGCCGAATTCTAGACTCAAATTCTATTGAAAAATTATTTTTTAAACATTTGAAATATATATAATTTTATTAGTACTTTAAAAAATTAAAATTATTTTATTTTAAATACAACCATTATTAAAATAATTAAAAGAAATTAATACATAAGGAATATTTAATATTAATCATAAAATAATTAAAATTATATTATTAAATATTCGTCTTTTTATCTTTCATTATTGTAAACTTTTATGGAATCTTAAAATCAGTTTGTTTTCTTGAATTAAATACTACATAGCGACTTGAGCAAGAAAAAAATGAATTCGATCGATTAATTGAATTTATTATGAATTATTTTAATAGATGAATTTATTGATCGATTAATTTATGAATTACTTTAATCGATTGATTGAAAACATTTTGATAATATGAAAACAATGTATTTCCGGTAAGAATATTTAAGTGTACGAAATCTTAAAACTCTATCACATTTGAAAGTAAGGGAAAAGTAGGTTTAAAAAAGTCCATCTTTTTAAATTTGAGGCGAATCAAATTATATTAAAATATATTATAAACATATGTTACAAATGTTTTTTAAAAACCCTGAAAATTAGAATAATAAGAAAATCATTAATATATATATGCCAAAAATTTTTTAATAAGATTATTAATAAGTATAAGAATGATAAACTGATTTACAAAGATGCTAATCAGTACTGTGGTATTAAAGAAATTACTTGGAAAAAAAACTTTGATGGCAAATTTCCTGATGAAGTGTCTTAATTTAATACTATTTATAATTTAATGTAATTGTTTTATTTATTTATTGGTTTTATCCTCTTTCAGATTCACAAACAATTAGATCCTGCTACATTAAAAGAAGTATTTCATACAGATTCTTACGAAGAAGGTAAGGAATGCAGTTCTTCTTCTTTTTTCTATAATTCTTTTTTGAAGCATACTGGAAACAAAAAAGAAATCATTTTAGACGTTTTCCATATTTTGATGTTTTTTAAGCTAATTTCTTATTGAAGGGAAAGTTAAGAAAAAAAAGGACCCTTTTAATGATTACAACTTCTCAAATATTTGTTTCAAATTTGCATTGAAATTTGCAATTCGCTAGTAACTGGAATTCCAGATTTTTTTAAAAATTTTGTTTCAAATCTGGAACTTTCGTATAATAGAAACTAAGATTCCTTATTTTATGCTACTCATATTTTGAAACAAATTCGTTATTCAACGATAACATAATGCTTAAACTTGTATCGCATTGGATTCAGCGAGAAATTAAATTTTTTGTCTGGTAACAATTTAATGAATGGTCTCAAATTGCCTTAACATACTTATAAAATCTGAAATAGATCTGATAAATCTTTTTTCTTAAATCTTGATTATTTTTTTTATTTGTCATAAATGCATATGTATTTAATTTTATTATAAATAATTAATGCAAAACACACACACACAAAATTCAAAAATGATTTTGTATATTCAAATTTTTTTACTGGATTTTCGTACTGAATATGCTCCTGATTAAGTTTTGTCATTAAGCTGTTGGTTGTTCAATAACAGGATAACATTTCTAATTCAGATGTCTGAAATAAACTTAGTGTGAATAATTCCATTATTATAAATCACAGCATCCATCATTATCTGTGAAAATATCAATAGTTCACTCATAAAGATTGTAAAGAATGTCGTGTTAATTAAAAAACAAACTAATATTGGAAAAAAAATAAACTCACGTCTCATTGAAAAGTGTGAAGATGAGATACTCTACTTTCCTTAATTAGATAAATTCTCTATTTTACACTTTGTTGATCGGGAATTTTACACAAAAACTATGTCATGTCATCGGCCATTATATTGTAATTGAATATCGGAGTAAATCACTCCGATATTGATATCAGATCCGATAAAATATCTGGGTTTAATTCATTGAAAAGTTCTTCTCTGATACGTTCCGTCATGATTGAATGTTTTTAATCATACTAAAATTGTGATAAAAACCTAAATACCAAGAAAATACTTTTTTTTTTGTTGCAAAGTGGACACGATTAAACACGATAAACCAAGTTTTTGTAATATTCTATATCTCCCTGGGTGTCATCATTTGAAAGAGATAATGCAAGTGCAATGACGAGTTAACTAGTCACCGGTCAGCAAAGTGTAGTCACAAGAAGACTGCTTTTAAAGACTTTCAACGTTTTGAATCATGATCAGATAACAATGATGGCACATGTTCCGGCATGGTTCTTCTAACGCTAATATTGTGTTGTTGTGACTTATCCCACCTGGTTGACAGCAGCATCAAAGCAGGTCCATGAGACCGAACGTCTTCAAACAATGAAGCACTGCCTCGTGTCCCGAGAGCGGCTGGCCTGTATTGAAGCCGATAGGCTGAAATGTGGGCAGGAGCAGCTGGAGTCGCATTGCATTTTGCTCATACGGGATGAACTTTGTGGCCCGTCACATGACGTTGTTCATGAGTGGGCCCAGTTCGAAATCTAGCCAGAGTTTTCTGATCGTGTAGGTTGCCAAATCTAATCAAAAAAGCTCCAAGGCGACTTTCCCAGAGCCGGTCTTCTTTATGAAAGGGTCTGGGTGTAAGAAACCATTTGGGGTCCTAAATTTTTAGCCAAGTAAAAAACAAACGAACGAACAGTTGCATATTATTTAATAATGCGTGATTTGGTTTTTGCTATTAATTACTCCAGGAAAATTACAATTTTTTCGATTTCTATTTCGATACTTAGTATAGCAAGAGACTTTAAACATTATATCCGTATGCCTGACCGAAGAGAATCCTTCATTCGATTTTAATTTGCTGACAGAGGGTCCAGCATGCATTATATTTAGTAGCTGGCAATGTAAAGGATTGTAAAAAATATCATATTAAATGCAGACAAAAGTAGACAGCTGGTGATTTGCAAGTCCATTTGAACCCAACTTCAGCCTCGACTTTTGGGCGCCGGGCACGCCGCTCTGTCTTAACATGTCTGAAAGGGATTTCCTTATTCATAAATGAACTTTTCCCGCCTTTTTATAGCAATCACTGCGATCTTTGCCTAATAATGCTGAGCCAGCCAAATGGAAACAGGCTTGTAGACTTTTAGTATGCGTAACATTATTATTGTTCAGAGCACTGTTTTAATTCTTAATCACGGTGGAGCTCCCGTCAGTCGTGGGGCTCGGGTTCATAGCACCTTCTGCAATATCTAGATGGCTGGCCCTGGTCTTTCCACATACCGTTCATGCACGGGGGCTCTCCTCCAAGAGTGACAGATATCTTGCCTGACCCGGGTGGCGATTTCTGAAAAAGTGATGCAACCACTGTGAGCAGTATTCTTATGCCTGCCCTCTCCTAGCCAGACCATCAGCCTTTTCATTTCCGTGATCATCCATATGCGACGGAACCCACTGAAAAGAGATCTTAACGTTGCCAATCAAGCGATTCAAAAGATGGACAATTTTGCTAGTCGTTAATATTGTTCTTCGAATTTAGTCCTATGACATTTGTTTTCAAGAAATTTAACACCTAGCTCAGCCAACAGGTGGCAATACACCGAAGTAACCATAGTAAGGATTTTGAGCTGTTCCTGGCTGCTATGTTATTGAAACTTTATCATTAGGACACAGGGGTACCAAAAGAGGGTGGTATTTGGTAATACGTATCTATACAAATAAAAATGAGTGTTTGTCTGTATGTCTCTTATGCGCTGCCATACCGCTCATTCGAATTCGATGAAGCTTTGGATAGTTATCACTTGCACTTATTTGTTTCTGTCGATGAAAATACAAAAAAAAAAATATTGCGAACCCTAAAGTCTTGAATAATAAAGCTAAAAAATTAGAATTTACATCATTTACGCTTCTCCTCTCTATATAACTCCATTTCAGTGAATTTATTCGTTTCCGATACGAAAAAAAATGTCATTCTTCCTATAACTCCGAATCAAACAAGACAGTTATTTTAAATTCCAAACGATATTTCCTAAATTACTTCTTCTGCGGCAGCAACGCGCCTGGCTCCAGCTAGTCCATTATAAAATAACATGTACTGGCACATATGCGCATTTTTTCCTTGCTTTCTTTTCTTTCTTTTTTTTAAAAAACTCGCTAAGATGCTTTTTGCAATTGTTACTTTACAGTTCCAGAGTACGAAATTGTGCAGGTGCGCACCTTTTCGAAGAGAGGCATCGAAGAAGATGAGGTGCAAGACGTCCATCTGTCTGCCTTCGGGAAACACATCCACCTCCGCCTGAAACGAAACCGAGCCTTCAACAAAAGACTCAGCCATTCAAGGACGTACGTGGCGGAGATGGTGGACGGCGGCATCAAGTATTCGGACGTGAACGATGAGGTCAGTTTGCAAAAATAGAAATATATATCTTCACCTAAACAGCCGTAATCAAAATAATTTCATACAAATTTGAATAAAATCAAGCAAATTGCTGAAGATGTTATTTAAATTGAGACATGATCTATATAAATGAAAACGAATGTTTGTGTGTGTGTCTCTTATGCCCTCCTAAACCGTTCGTCCGGTTGTCGTGAAATTTGGCCGCCTTATTGTTTACACCTACGGGATGGTTAGAGGGACAGTGCAATTATCTAAAATAAAATAAAAAAATCACATTCAAAAAAGTAACATTTCAGTTTTTTGTTTGATAAATTGAATGCTATGTTCTTACAACAAATACCAGAGAAATCAATTTAAATTTCGGTAAAATAAACAGAACAACAAAAATTCACCTATATAAGATAAGCAAAATTAATCGTATATCACATCAATCAAGTTTCCAGTTTTTAAATTTCATGCTTAATTTTTTTTCTTTTCATACTTTAAGTAATTACTTGATATATCTAACTTTAAACAGTATAGACGCACTTTAGAAGTTTCATTCACTTCTTTTATGTTATAAATAACGACTTCTCATAATCTTGCCAGAATGATTAGCAAATTCCTTTGCTATCACAGATTTCACAAGACGCCGTAATTCAATCATTCATTAATACATAGTTATCCGTTTTTCGTAAAATTAAAAAAAAAAAATTCAGCTTTCACTATAAACTCCAAACTTTCAACTGTTCGTTTTTTGAAGGAGGACATCGGAACCGCATACCAAGACATAGACAGGATGGCTGCAATCATCATCAGACGCGGACAAAATGGACAAATACAGATGGTAAGAGACATTTTCTCCTATTTTTTGAAATATAAGCTTAAATATATGGGCTGTGTTTATTAAACTTTTCAAAATGCAGGCGACTAAGATGAACCGAATCGCAGTGGAAGTAAGTTGAATCTAGAAATAATATTTGATATGGAAACTGAAATTGAAGAAACCGAAAGGAAAACTCAATTATTTATTTATTTCACAGGATGGTATGATAGGAGATAGTCTTGTTGTGAAACCTGTACCAGCACATATTTTGGTGCCTCAAAATGATGATAGCGGAAAGTTACTCTATCAAAAATTTGAAGCAAAAGTGGCACATTCTACCAGTTTTCCGGAAGGGCATGCTGCAAGGGAAGATGCCCATTTCTTGTTCCGCTGTTCGAGAGGAAATTCTTCAGAGAAATCAAGTAGGTTCTCTGATGGTTTTGCACAATTTTAAAGCATTTCATGTCATTTATTGTTTTTAATTTATTTTCTTAATGATATTCATTAGTTGCATAATTTCCTGTGAAAACGGAATGGATCCTTTAAATATTCTATTTAAATATATTTGTGTAATGTTATACTTTTTGGGCTGTCCATTACGTTCAATGCATTTATTTTTTTCATTTCATTCTTTATATTAAATTCTCCTCTGTGTGAATTCTTCTCAGTTATTGTTTTCTGATAGGACAATTGAAGAAAGCGAATTTAAATGATTGAAAACTTTTATGACAAACATTAATGACCTCGATATCTCCAAGGGATGCCAAGCCACCAGACTTTTGCCACCGGAGATGTACTAGAAACTAAATTTCATTTACCTGCATAAATTTGTTGGGAAATATCTGTTTGACTTTTATGATCTTATTTATTTAAAGAGAACTATTTACCAGTATTCAAATATGCCGCATTCCAGCCTAAATAGATTCATTACGAATGAAATATTGCAGCATCAACCATACAAAATGCTTTCAGAATTTAGAGAATTCCCTTTGTAACTCTAGACTTTCTACGATAACATTCTACATTTAGTAATTAATTCTATTATTTAATTATACACAAATTACCATAAAGTATTACGAGCTTAGTTAGCAAGACACAGCTTACTCGGAAGTAAGGAAATCCCCTCAAAAACATCAGGTATAATGACAATTTGTAAAGGAAAAATTTAATGATTGCTGCTATATATATCAAATGTTACGTTTTTTCATATTTTTATTCATTAATTAAATTAAATTCCTTTTTAATATTTTAAGTAGAGTCGCAAAATGGACAATACACTTTATTTCAATTCATTTATTATTATTTATTCACTTTTTCGATTTATTTATATATCTCGTTCAAATTCTCAATCGTTAATAATTTTTCAATTAAAGGTAACTCAATTTTTTTTTCTTTGCAGTGGGAATTGAATAAATTTTTTCTTATACTACTTCTAAGTTTTAATAACATATTAGCAAAAGGCTGTTTATTTTACTTATAATAAGTCAAACTCAAGGTGAATTTCTAATGATATTGTGTTTCGAATTTGTAATTGGAGTAAGTCACACTCAGGGTTGTTGTTGGGGCAAAATGCTCATTTTTATAAGAAACTTTTGCCCACCACCCCGTTCAGTGGTGGCGGGGTGGTCGGCTGTATGCAAGAAGAAGAAGGTTAAAGAAGTGCAAATATCTGAATATTTTTTAAGCTAGGCTCCTATTATTAGAGTATTTCCTGTTACATAATCTATCTAACACAAGAGGACAACTGCTTCTGTACAGGCAGGCTTCGCGGTTCTAGAAATTCTTGTTTGCTGAAGATTCTTCTGTTTTCAGTTCTGTTGGATGACTTCTGTGCCAAAATCAATGGATCGAATACTGACAACCCTCGTTCTAAGAGGAGTCCCATCCATCAAGCATTTCCAGAGGTTCTTCTGATGGTCGACTACGACAACTTCGCCGTGCATGATTTCAGCGAGTTCAAAGCCCGGAAGTACTTGGCCAGCTTTTTGAACGGGGTGAGCAGTACTAGTGACATCTATATCTCATGAATTAAGAATAATTAAGGGTCATGTCAGCCACTGATGACTGACACTGATCTTTCTGTCTGGTCAAGGGCAGTCATCTGTGATTTACTGCATATTCTTATTTCATACCTCATCAGTCATTACTGTGAATGATTTTACATTTTCCGTTATGACTGCATCAGTCAGTATTGACTTCCAATATAATTTTCTCTCAGGAGACGTTAGACATTGTTGATTGATGATATAAATTTAAAAATTATATTCGCTTAATTAATAGTAAAATGACTTCCACAAATTAATCTATGCAGTCTTATCGCAAATTTACTGACATCTGTATTGTCACCATATCAAAAAAGTCAGATATCACCGGTTAGAAAGAGCGCATATTTAAACAAACTTAAAGCTTAATATGTAAACAAATTTAGAAATGACATCGAATTTCGATAAATTCCATAGTTTTAAGTCATCAAATAGCAACCATTTATTTAAGAAATGATTCATTCTGGTTATGTTAACAAGATGTTATAAAAATACAGTTTGGTTTGTTGAATAAGATATTTGCTGTCTGAGCATCCGGTTTTCTGTACCTTTTCAGTCTTCCTAAGGGATGGTAATTACACAAATCAATTTTTTCCCTAATTTCTTTTATGCTGAAAATTATATACATATTTATTTTAAAAATGACGGCAAAGAGATTAAATTAAGAGAGAGATTATGTACAAGTTATAAGTTCTTATTAAGAACAAGTTAAAAATAGATATTTAAAGTCCGAAAAATGTGATTAAAGTAGAATTTTTAAAATCAATATGCCATAAATTTTCATTTCCTTTTATTAACTAATAACAATTAATTAAAAAAAAATAATGTGATTTATTTCTGATTTTTTTTATGTTTTTATACCTGGAATGTTTTGAAGGTGGATCTAAGATTCAAGATTCTGACGAATCCCAAAATCAAGCTTTTCCTATCCGGCATCATCGTAGCTAAGGTATTTTTTTTATCAAATTTTTGTATCAAATTTTTAATAAAAATTGGGATAAAATTAAAATTTGTATGAGATAGGAAGAACAAATAATTTTATTTCGGAATTTTTTCCCTTTAGTCCTAGATAACACTATAAATTTCCATAATATGTAACCATATTCTACAATATTATGTTACATTGCACTATATGGTTCAATAGTTTTAGAATTGTAAAACTTGGTGCGCTTTCAGAATGGGGATAAAAGAAACTGTTTATTATATCTCGCGACTCGTTTAACATCCGTTCGGAATTCTCAAGTTTAATTTTAGAAAGCGTGATTAAAATATTTTCTTTCAAAATTCATTAAACATAGAAAATTTATGCGCTTAAATCTTTAAGAAAGTTGAAAAAATAATTTTTTGACTGGTGAATATTATTTGACGGTGAAATATTATTTGTACTACAATATTTTCGGAAGTTGCTATAAAAAAAGCTAACATTTTAATAAACCAGCGGGTGACCGAGCTCCGCTCGGAGAAAACAGGCATCGAAGCTAACTCGAAGATTTAAATTTTCAATTGTGATTTATCAAAACAATACATGCCATAAGAAAATTTGTGAAACCATTGGTGAAAAGATAACCGGTTAAACCTCGGCTTTTCATCGTCCACCAGCGATGTCATGTCTTGATGTTCCATTGGAAATCCCCATCTGCACTGGTCTCTTCCATGTTTGCTGACCATGCACGGAGCGTTTGGGTTCATATCACCACACGGGTTATGGATCATCCATTTCGAGATCAGTTCCTTGAGTTCCGGATCATCTTCTGGAAACTTTATTGGTTCACCATATTGGCTATAGATGGCAGCACGTTACCGCTTGAAACCTATTAGCCAAAATGGCGAACTAATAAAGTTTGAAAATATCCTATCTGTAACTCCAAACTGCTCGACCGTAGCGCTTCAAAACCGGCGCCAATCGATTCCTCGTGGCCAAAACCCCCAGACTCCCAAGTTTACCGGAGTTTATTAATTCTGGGGCGATTTTCGACTTGGCAACCATTCCTCGTATTATAGTATAAGATTTGGGGTTGGTCTCCGCAAAACATTTTCGCATCATCTGTCATAAAGTTGTTACCTCTGAGAACGACTTACATGGCGTTTGCGTACTATAAATACAAAACAGTATCCTTTCACTTGGACTTAGCATTCCTACAGAGTCTATTTCTCCTCGGCGAATCATTGGGAGATTAATTCTTGGTAAATAAATGCGGTTGAGTTTCGAAGGTGGTTCCCCACCCATTTTAGATTATTGTGCTATGCTTACAGCCCTCCCGTAGGTGTAAGCAATAAGGCTGACCCAGTTTCATCTTAATCGGATGAATGGTTTAGGAAGGCATAACAGACAAACATTCATTTTTATTTATAGAGATAATAAATTGTAAATTAAGGCTTAAAAGTTAAAAAAAAACTTTTTTAACAACTTATATTCCATGCACCAGTTAAAGTTTTTTCAAGCCAGCCATTTATTTATTTCTTCTCTTTTTTAGAGCCGTGACGTCACGCCCTATCTCAGCAAGAATCACATGTTGCAGAGATCTTTCGACGGGTGGGCAGCTCTCAGCGACATGGCCGGGCACATGTTTTCCTCTCGGAGGCGGCTGCCGTCACACGACCTTTCCCTTCTCCTCACCAAGCTGGACATCTGTTCGAGGGACGAGAAGAGTGGGAAGTGCAACCCGGCGACGGGAGGTACGAAAGGAAAGGATTCACCTGCCAAAATAACCTTCATTTCCTTTCAAATATCTTGAGACGCTGAATTTTATCAAATGATTTTAGTTGTTTTCCTTTTCTTATATATTAAAATGAAATTTCTTATGGTAAAAAAGGCCATCGAAAGTATTCTCCCCACTACTTAATTTCTTTTGGAAAGAAA
>JAPMOQ010055734.1:95346-145652 GCA_026543055.1 Argiope trifasciata
GAAAGCCATCGAAAGTATTCTCCCCGCTACTTAATTTCTTTTGGAAAAAAAAAGCCATCGAAAGTATTCTCCTCGCTACTTTCGTACCGAGGAGAATATTTTCGCTACTTATGCAAGCATATGAGAAATCCTACGCTAGCATAAGTAGCGTGTTTTAATCCTATTACGAGGTGCAGTCTCATGAAAAGTCCTTAAAAAGTGCTTAAATTTGGAAACCCTTTTTACGCTCCTTAACAGGGCTTAATTTTGGAAGAGAGATCCTTAACCACTCCGCATACAAGGACGTGTCTGAGACGCTCATCGGATTAAGGAATTTTTAATCTACAATTAAGTGAAAAGTTTGAAATAATTTAAAATGAAAAAAGTCACTTGAAACGTATTGTTATTAAAGGAATTAAAATAATAGTAAATATTCCAGTCGGGAAGCTATTAAATTCGTCGTTTAATTAGGAAGTTAAGTAAATTCGTGTGTCAAGTGGTTAAAAGTGCTTCATTTTCTCGAGAAAATGTTATTTCGTTTCAACATAAGATATTCCGTATTCATTAACCCTATTACACACTGGAGAATTATATCTGTTTCCAGGAATTGCTTATGTTGGGGGCGCCTGTCACATGGATCAAGCAAGTAGAAGAACTGAAAAGGTCGCCATTGTGGAAGATAACGGAGGATTTAGCGGTGCCTTGAATGCAGCGCATGAAATCGCACACCTGTGAGTGAAAACCCTTTTATTATACTAATTTAAGTCACTAGAAAAATGCTAGTAACCCTAAAAGTAAGGGTTAGTCGGCTTGAAAACAGAATATTATATTACATTTGGGATAGGGGCTGTTATTTAAAGTGTTTATGCAAGGTTTAAACTTTTTTCGAATCTTTTAGCGCCATATTGACGGGCCAAAAATCTTAAGTTTCTACATTTTATTACATTAATATAAGAGGCTGTTTTCTAAGTTTTCATGTATTTTAAGATGCAGATTCGATTAGTACAATTTCGGTTTGCACTATTTATTCTAGAATCCAATCTTAGTTCATTAAATGCTACTTTCAAGTTAAAACGAATTCTTATGAGCATTCACCAATACATTTTTAAAGAGTTTATATTTTTTCAAACACGTACAATGAATGCAAGGAAACGAATCTCATTCAATAAGAATTTCCGAAAAGTGGATCAAAAGTTTCCCATTGCATTTCAAGGTTGGGAGCCAAGCACGATGGCCTACCCCCGAGTGCGTTCCTGGGCGGCCCGGGATCCTCCAGATGCAGCTCCGAAGGTGGCTACATCATGAGTGTCAAAAAATCAGCGACCCGACGGTTCCATTGGTCCCAATGCAGCATAGAGCAATTTCGACATTTTTTAAGGTGAGTGTCTCATTCATTTGTCTCAACAGTGCCAGTGTCTCAATAAAAAAATTATGTTAAATTCTCTAATAGTCTCTCGATTATCTGGTGAAAAAACAACGACAAAGTAGAGTAATCGAAAATGTTAATTATCAATGTGGCTGATTTTAAGATAATCATACAATCTTAAAGTTAGTATAGTTACAGTAGCTTACCATTTTAGGCGAGAAGAAGCTATAAAATATTCAGTTTTGGGCCTTCTGTTGATAAAATGTCAAGAAGGATATTTCAATTTGCAATAGATCGCAATACTCCGTTATCTATTGAACTACAGAAGCAGGTTTTGATCGGCTTTTCAAATTTAAAAATGCAAGTAGTAACTTAAGTAAATATAATATAAATTTAAAAATACCGATACAATTTTAATGTGATTTATGAGCATATATGAATCTTCAAGGCCGTTTGTAATGCTTGGTGAAGATTAAAAATATTTCAGCTGATGAGAAAATCCAACCTTTGTTTTGCCGTCTTGCAAATCAGACAGCTTTTTTTTTTGTCCACAAATAATAGTATGAATAAAAATTAGCCACGAAATCTTAAACTTCCCATTTTATTCATAAATTTTTAATGGAGAATCAGAGAAAATATCAGTGAACTGAATTCTTCAACTTCTGTTATTTTATATTATGGTCCATTTCATTCCCGTTGATTCATTGTATTCTCAGTCAGCTATTTTTAGTCCCTCTCAAAACTTTTTTTCATCGAGCGTTTGGTAATGCATTTTGCTCCATTAATAGATCACTGTTCTTCTCAATCCCAATTTAATAATTAATTTTAATTGCGTGGTCATTAACATCATATATAAAGAAGATACGACTGCAAAGCAAGAAAAATTAACCAGACAAAGGATTCCTTTTTTTTGTCATTTAACAAAATTATTCTACATTGTCAAGATACTTGAATACCAGCCAAGATAAAGGTCGAATTAAAAAAATCCGCATGGTAAGAAATAGTGTTAAAAGACAACATATATTTCATAAAGAACGTTGTTAATAATAAAGTTTTTAAATTCATAGAATTCTGAATTTTCATTATTGTTATTTAATATTATTAGATATTTACTGCTAAAATATACTGTTGTTGTTATAGTCGTTTTCTTTGGATAGTAAAAAATTCAAATGTTTCGAAAAGTCTTCAGGACGAGCTCAGTTAGTCTAAAGGCTGTACAGAACATCTTCCCTCGAAAGAATCCAAAGATGACAGCAGCAACGGCGGGGCAGCTGAAGGTGTGTTCCGGGCCTCATTCCGACGACAGACAATGCTTGCTAATAAAGTAGGATCTAGTATTGTCTGGTGCTGTTTTCGTGTCTTTGAAGTGGCCTGTGCGGAGTCTTTTAAAGATGGTAAAAAGGTGTCTGGGGCAATCGAGATGCGGAATGGATGGCCTTTTGAAAGTTTGCTTGAAAAAAGTCTGCGTCAACATCTTCTGAGGTGACAGAATTGGGTTGATCCAACTGGCGGGAGTTCTTGGCGAAGGCATCAGCGCTTTCATTCCCGACGATTCCCACATGAGCAGGAATCCACTGGAGGGTGCATGGTTTTTTTAATGCGGCCAATGAGGCTGTTGATGCTTTGGGATAGATTTGAATTGCCCTTGCCAATAGCCTCCAGTGCTGATTTTGAGTCTGAAGAGATGACAAGGCCGTCTGTCAGATCCGAGGTGCAATGCAGTAGCCAGAAGGAAAGAGCTTCTTTGATTGCTGTCAGTTCGCTGGTGAAATGGGAAGATATTTGGCCTGTGGGGATTTTGAGGTCGGTTCTTTCACCCGAAATATTTGAAACGAGAATGCCGGCACCTGCTTTGCTAAAACTGTTGTCCGATGAACCATCTGTTAAGAATTCAGCGAGCCACGCGATCTTCCTGGACGGAGCTAGTCGCCAATCATGTAAACATCTCCCCAAGCTGCTTATTTATTTATTTTTTCAGGAGAAGGGAATTTGACCCTCGTACGAGGGGGAGTGTGATATTGGGTCTCCCTAGAAATTTAATGTGTAGTTAGTTCTCCAGGCCTACTCTACTATGGAGTAACTGTGTGCTTTTGTTAACCAATAAACCGCATGAAAGACAACCTATGTCTTCAAGTTATTTCACCAGGGCAACAATCTTCATTATCACGTAAATTACTGCTGTATCTAGAAAAGTAACAATAATTAATTTAATCTAATACAGTACCATCTGTAATGATAAGAACTTTTTTTTGATGGGAATATCTGAGATATACTAATATACATATTGTCTCGAAGATTTAAGTAAACACACAGTCAGCTTTATACTAACAAACATGTTTATTGAAGGAAAATAGCCACTTGCAACTTTACAAGAACGAGAAGTTGCCTATCAATAGTGGTTTAGTTATATTAACGTCACGTTTAAAGCAACACGAGGGCTATTTTGGGACGGACCTCGTAATTTTGATCCACGTTCAGATGACGACCTACCACTAGTGGGTATCAGCTTTTATTCACAAACAGAATATTCGATAAACAACTCATTTACATAACAAATAAAGGTCTCGAATATTAGAAAACATAAGGAAACAAACTGAAAATCCATGCCTTGGATACAACAGCCATGACGAGCACCGAACCCGCAAACTCTGTGTTTGGATCTCGTGCTTTGACTACTCGGCCACGGAGCTCGTGCTGTATGCGGCAGTAGAAATATGTAAACAGTAATATGCATGTATAATAATATGTATAAAAATTATTTATGGGGACATATATTCTAGTTCTAAGAATGTTAAAGGAAACGAATGGAATAAAAACAATATTTAAAATCAATATATTAGAGAAAGTTTAAAGGGGAAAAGGAAAAAAAAAAAAGAGTCATAATTCTGATGCAAAAAAGTATTTTATTTTTAAGCAAAATATAAAGTAAATATAAATAAAGAGTTCAATTAAAGGAACATTAGTTTAGGCATAAAAATAGCTTACATTTGCATATGAACACAAAACAAGCCTATCGTCGTAAAAATAGTGTTTTAATGACGATACCTGTTTAATGAACCTCTGCCCAACGGATGCTATCTCACATTGAGACCAATGGGAGTTCTAATCATTTTTTGCCTACCGCTAGGTTTATTTGTAAGAAAATAATTAATTTCAAAGAATTTTTATTCCCTTACAGCACACCCAGAGCTTCTTGCTTATTTAACTATCCGTATGAGAATCACTCTGAAGGCAGTAAATTGCCGGGACAGTTGCTGTCGCTAGATGAGCAGTGTAAAAGAGATGGTGGAACTACAGCTTGCAAGGTAAGTAGACAGTAACTGTCATGGGGCTGCATGCATCTTGTCAAATTTTTGTTTCCCTTTTTATAAAAACCTTTGTGATATAAAAGTCTTATCACACCGCAAAATATCCTCAGCATTCTTCGTCAGCAAACGACAACGAAAGTGACGTCACTATCAAAGTTTCTCATGGTTGGCTGAATTTCGTTTGTAGATAATACTTCCGTCACTATCATCAGTATTTTTAAGCTGATTAAAAAAAATGTTGACGATGGCGAGAAACTTGCTTGATGGGTTCTTGAAGGTAGAAACGAAAACTGCTGACGATATTTCGCCGTGTGATAAGGCTTTAATGGAATATAAATGCAATCGGCAAATAAATGTTTGATTTATTAACTAATTGTAATTGTCCATTGTTAAAGAAAAATTAAGAAACATTGAGTCTAAATTATAGCTTTCTAGGTAAGTAGTAATGGGGAAACAAATCAAATGTAACGCAGTTCGTTACATTTGATTTGTTTCCCCATTTTGTAATATAACAGAGTATGAATGTAGTAATTAGTGGAGTAAAATGCATAAATGTAATATTTAGTTTTAATTAGATAAAAATTCGACATATTTTACTGCTCAGAATTTGAAAAATAGGTCTAAAGATGAGAAGAACAAGAAAAGAGAAATAGTTTAAAATTAATCATTGAAGTAGAGGTTAATATTTTTAATATACAAGCCCACCAGCAAAGATAAGTCAACGCAGACATTTACTGCCAGCACTACAAGAACAGAGGGCACAATGAAAATAGAAGGAAATCTTCTAAGGACTTTTTAAATAGAATCCTTCTGATATTTAAAAAATGCAAATTATAGGAGAAATGAGATTTTTTTAATAAAAAAAATCATCAGATTCAATTACAAAACAAAACACTTCAGAGTGTTCTAATCAATGCGTTTTTCCCCAGACAGACAGCCGAGTTTGTTCGCAACTTCACTGCTACAGTGCTGCCGGACACTGCTACGCAGGGCGGCCAGCTGCAGATGGATCGCCGTGCGGTAGAGATCGAGTAAGTAATTCCATAACTTGATCAAACTTTAGTTCGGACTAAAACTCTAAGGTAAAAGCGAAGAATAGTGTGCCCCTTGCTGCGCCAAGGATGCCAAGTCGCCAATAAAGATGACGGACAAAATAAGCAAACACTTTTATGAAACAGTTATGGTTACCACTTTAAGCATTAAAATTATGATCTTAAGATTAGAATTAGGATTAGAATTTTGATTTTAATTTGAGTTTTATTTAATCTGTAACTGAGATTTTTATATTAATTTTTTCAACATTTGGGATCACTGTCGCTGCTTATCTTAACAGTTTTGTAGAAGTTTTTCAAACAAACTGTGTCAGTCTGTTATGTAAAGAGCAAAATTTAGAGCACGATGCCTGTCGGCATACGAAGAAGGCACCAAACAGGATTTTTTAATTTAAAAAACATTCTATGGCTTCGCAACCAACGAGAGCGAGAATTTAGTAGCTTCTCTAGTGCATTAAACATAAGGACTGTGTCGATAACAGGACAAGTACATACAAACAAATACCATTTTCTAACTTCATCAACTCTTAAAAAAATATATATTCTACTCACCCTTCATACATTCTGAAGATTCAAAATACTTTTACCCGACATCCATTCTTGCACAATTGCCTGCATAACAAATTATTAATGGAACGAGCGTTACAGAAGGAGAAGAATTAAGAGAACTTCGAAGAATTCCATTGCAGCAGTCTTTTAATGTGAGAACGCAGACGATTTCGTAAATTACGATTTCAGACGATTTTTTAAAACGCGTTCTAACAATTGAAAATAAAGATTTCCTATTCGTATTCACATTAAAAAAATAGCCCTATATTTCTCATTAATTGTAATAAAAAATCTTTCATCAATAATATTGAACAAAATTAAAATCCTTAATCGATATTTTTTTAATTTTTAATCTAACATTTTTTATAACATAGTTGTAGTTCATGAACAATTCAACTATTGTAAAAAGTAGTAAACAAAAAAGAGTTAGGGTTGCTATAAGAACGTTCCGTTGGATTGCCATTTTGGCGAGAAACTCGGTGTGCATGCTATGCTTCTGTTAATAAGTTCAATAAATGTACATCTCTGTTAATAAGTTCTAGAATAGTATAATAGTGCTGTAAATAAAGACTAAACAACCTTTAAATTGTTTTTGCAGTCTTTTAAACTTTTCTGATTTTTTTTGAGCGTCATATTAACGGAAAAAGTTCATGACTTTATATGTTTTATTACATTGAAATATGAAATAAAATCTTATAAATTTTTATTGGTTTTAAGATGCCTATTAGAAATTAATTTGTATAAGATGCTTGTGAGAATGTAATTTGTTGTTGTTGATGATGTTGTCGTGCTCGCGTTTCCACTGAAAGGGGATACAGTAAGTTCTGAGAGTAAAGACCCTTGAGCACTCGAGGGCGGAAGTCAGACCCAAAACATTCGCTTGCACAGCCCCATTTTACGGAGGGGATCATTCACACGCCTCACAGATAGAACACAGAGAAAGAACAACCATGCTCGAAACAGGGCTCAAACCCGGGATGTCCAGATCACGGTGAAGACTAGCTACCTCTAATCCAAAACCCCGGAAATATAATTTGTTTAAGATGCTTATAAAAATAATTAGTTTTAAGGTGTTTATAACATACATCAAGAATGCTATAAGCTCAATTTATATTGACACATTTTATTCGAAAATCCATTTCCAGGGAAATAAATATTACTTTCTATTAATTAGTCCAGTAATGTTATTTTTTAGATTTATTAGATCGTAAATTGAATCTACCTAGCTTTAGATATCTTTCTATATATAAAATGCTTATGTAAATGGAACAAAATTTGCCCTTTTTACTTTTTGCGAATGGCAATAATCAAATGTAAAAAAAGCTTCGTACGTTTCAGACTGCTTCACTGAATATTCTTCTTCATTAATTTAATTCTTCGATTTGGTAATACAGGAGTTGTAAAATATCGTTAGGAATTCTCAAGAAGGAGCTAAAATCTGCACAGGTGTTAGAGGATAGACTACATAAAAATGCTAGAAACAATGAACAAAGTATAATAGAACACGTAAATAGGTTCAAACATTGCCAGGTGAATAATCTCTACGATTTGTCTACGGAAGTTGATGTTCCTCATCTTCCAAAACTATCAATTCAGAAAAAGAATTTTTGTATTATCAGAAAATTGAAAAAAAAAAAAATTCTTTGATGAAAATTTCATTTTTACACATTATGTATTTAATTAATTTCAATATATATATATATATATATATATATATATATATATATTAATTCACATAAATATTTTTATTTTAAACAGTGCTATGATGAAATTCCAACTTATTTATCAAAGCAGACAATGGCATACTTTTAACAGTGTTAAAATTAAAATAAAATAAAATTATCTTTCTTGGATCTTTTCTCCTCCCCTTCTACTTTTATTAGACAGATTATACATTTTTTAATTTGTAGTAGATTGATTCGCGTCTTTCAATAACATTGAAAGTTTTTTTAATTGCATTTCGTGTTAATTATTTTAGTGCTTAAAAATCAGTAATATGAATGTGCAAATGGGTCGATCAAGGCATCTGATTTCAATATGAAATTTAATTCTTCTCATTTTAGGTTTGCACGAATGGCAACTGCGTTGCCAGCGTCTTAACTGGATCCGCAAGAACTAAATTCTAAAATAGGTGAGATGAAAATAATCCTCAAATGTAATTTCTTTCACATGTTGATAAATTTCAGCTCAGGAGCCTGTCTTTTTATTCATAATAGTTTTATATACAAACATATACATTGAAATGAATTCTAAATAGTATTCTAGTATCTGTAGTATTTTATAGAAAAGTAAATACGTGCAAGCAAATAAAATTTGCTTTCAAGATTATGACCATTTAATTTACATGATTGTCTATGTAACAAAACTTAGCGTAATAATATTTAACTAATACATACATGCTGACATAATGCGAATAAATCAATTAAAATTAGTTAAAAATTTATTTAGAAACTCTTAAAAACAATATTCGTTGCAGATATAAATACTTTTAAAAGCCAATTTATTAAATTCAAGCTTTAGTTTAGGTTTGTTATATTAACGTCCCGTTGACTACATACATGCCAAATGTTAGTATTTCGTAACTATTACACGTCAGTGCCTTGACAGGTGATTTCTAGAACAACACTTATGTTAGAGAATATGCTAGAAAGTTTTGGAATAATCCTTCCTCTGGTTTTCTAAATAATCTTCTTTAATGAATTTGAATAACTAGAAGACAGCAACATTGAAATTTATTCTTCTATCGCAGACTGAATGTAACGTTGCACAGCCTTGAGCTTTGCTTATGCAAATTTATTATTATTAGGAATTAATCACAAAAAACTCGCCAACAATGCGATACGATCATACGATTAATTAGATTAAAAATATTGTTACGGATTTCCTATATTAATCCGTCGGGTTCGTTTTACCTCGTATATAGTGGTTGTGTATGGTGAAAGATGATGACACACAGAATGATCAGTCCTTTAGTTGACGGACACAACACAGACGTTCATTTACAGGACGAGGACAGGACAGCACAAAGACGACAAATATTCACAACACAACTATGTACAGGAGACAACTATTTACAGCCGAGACGAACACACAGGACAACACACTGCAGATAGTAGTCCACAGGCAGAAATTCTGTAGTGACAATGTCCACAGCTCACAGAGCGGCCATACAGGATTCAGCCGGAGAGGGAATCTTTAAGGGATTCACTTTACACCACCTGGTCTCTCCAGAACAGGCTGAACTATTCCTCTGCCTCTTCTTGCCTTTGCTGTCGACTCACTACTTCGCACAACGGGACTACTCCACAGTTCGGGAGAGCTCCGTTCCGACGACGACACACGACGCAGGCTTCGTCAGTATATGCCACACAACAGTCCTCCGTTCAGGACTCCTCGGTTCAAGACCTCTAAGGTCTTCTCGATAAATTCCACAGTGCTACTTGTCTTCGTTGAACACTAGATCGTTCAGCTTCGGCTTCTCTCCACTTGATTCTTCCTCAGATCTCCTTTCCCTTTCCTCCTCTGCTCCGCTTCGACTTGACTGACTCACTACTATGAGTTGAGTTGACGAGGCGCCTAGCCCCGGCAGGGGCTTATCCCCGAAAATGGAAATATGGGGGTAAACATTGCGGTCGCTGTTTGCCGTGGTCATCTGCGAAAATTTTCCTTCAGGTCTGTTTAAATAGGATTGGAGAGCTGGATGGGTGAGTGGGGTGGTGAGTGTCAGGACTCATTCCGATTGGTTATTGACTGGGTGAGGGTGAGGGGGTACGCTGTCCAGGACTACTTTGAGTTTTACAGGAGTTTAGTATTTATGAAGATCGTTACGAAAACTTGACTGACTCACTGCAGCCCTCTTCCTTATATATACCGGTTTTTTAATATAACTAAACTAAACTCCTTATATATATCGGTGGTAGGCGGGGCTAACATTTTCTGGACCAATCAGGAGCGTTCTAGCTGGATCTCGGCTCCTAATGGGCGGATCGGGAAAATTCTCGATGTTTCAGGTACTTTCCATTTTGTCTCCAAAGTCGCCAAACTCGTCGCCAAATAGTCGCCAAGCCTTGTGACCTCTGACGTCACACCCACTCACTATTCAATATACATTACTGTCAATCTGTCTTCCTTACGATGACAGCATTAGCGCGGGAAAGCAAAACCACAGGTTCGTAACAATATCTATATAAATAAAAATAAATATTTGCCTGTTTGCCTCTTGTGCCTTCCTAAATCGTTCATCTGATTGCGATGAAAATTGGTCAGCTTATTGCTTACGTCTCCCGGATGGTTATAGGATCAATTATCTAAAATTAAATTGAAAAAAAAAATCGAATCTCAACCGCATCTATTGACTAAGGATTCATCTCCAGATAACTCGCCGAGGAGACAATAGATTCTGTAGAAATGCTAAATCCAAGTGAAAGGTTCATATTGTATAGCTATATTAATGCAAGTCATTCTCAGAGGTAAAAAAGTTTTGGGGAGACCAACTTTGGGGGTTTAAGATTTTGATTAAATTTATCGTTTTTCACACTAACTACCAAGAATATTGTTGAACAAATAATTTTACACCATCTTAATTTTCAACAATTATCTTTTCAACTCTATAATCAGTTTTAAAAGAAACTGCTTTAATCCCATTTTCTAAAATTAAATTTGAGAATGAATATTAAACGAATGACGAGACACAATAAATGGTTTCTTTCATTAGTTTTACAATTTTAAAAGAATACACTAATCTAGTGTATAAAAATGAATATTTTTTGTTCGTATTTTATATACTGTCGTGCCATTCATCTTATTTCGATAAAACATTGTCAAATTATTGATTGATTGCACATTACTATTATTTAGCAACAGCAAAGCGCCGGGTAGCAGAGAGTCATGTGTAAAAATTATTTATATATTTGTGTTTCAAAGTGATTTTTTTTTTCATTTACAGCTTCCAGGGACAATAACAGCAAGTTGATGGCACTTGCCCGCAGTCCTTGCAGCGATATTCCTTCTCCTGCTATCTCCAGTTTTGCAAATGTGAACTGTTGCCATTTATACA
The DNA here is from genome assembly GCA_026543055.1 of Argiope trifasciata. Classification (NCBI taxonomy): domain Eukaryota; kingdom Metazoa; phylum Arthropoda; class Arachnida; order Araneae; family Araneidae; genus Argiope; species Argiope trifasciata. The sequence continues at coordinate 106,657 of JAPMOQ010055734.1, forward strand.
AAAAATTCTTCCGATCAGATATTCTTACTTGTTTTATTTCTTATAGAATACAAACTTGCATATGCCTTTTTAGAAGAGACAAATTCACGTTCTTTTTTCTTCTAACAAGCATCAAAATAGCATCTATTTTTTAATAACGTAAAATTCATAAACAGTGGAATAATTCATAAACAGGAGGAGTAATTACTCCTAGAGTTTCTCGTCTACTAATGAAATATGATAGTGCTATTATGTTTCATTAAGACTTCGAAGAAAAGGCGAATAAGGAAAATCTGGTGTCATTCTTTCCATCAATTGCTTTGAAATGTGATGCATGTATAGAATATCACGGATAAAACAACATGCTGACTTTATTGTACTAAAATCAGTTGGTCACATTCTGCATTTCATTTGCCTAAATTGAACTTTTATGTAATTGTGTTCACATATTCGGAATTACTGGATTATTGAAATGAAATTTCGTGCTGCCATAATGACGTGAAATTTGGTTGAAATTAGTACAAAATGTCGCCGATAGATGACGCTATGAAAGCGAATAAATGTCTTAAATAAATTCTAATGACTCCTGTGATTCCTCACAATTCTTTCTGTTTCAAAACAGTGTTCCATCACATTACAACGCAATAAATCTTCATTGATTCTTCGAACATACAGAATAATACTGTCTTTAAGATCTTAAAACGTTGGAGGTTGTTCTCAATAGATTTGAAGATTTGAAGAACATCCCGCAAAATTGTCACACTGTTCGCGCACTAATTTTTTCATTAATCTCATTTCAACTATCTAATAATTGATTTCAATCTCAAGAGATCTGCGTGTTCGTAGAAAGCAGATCTTTCGATTAATATGGCCACATATTTGTTCCAGATTTTTACTACAATCCTACAGTTTGGAGGATTAATTTACTATTCTTAATTTTATCCATCTAGTTGTTTATGTTTTTTAATTTACTGTGCCCACATTAAGAGAAATAGATGAAAAGACAACATTCATATGCGCAGATTTCATTAAAAATCTGATAAATCTGAAAATTTGGTGGGCATTTCATATGTAAGATTTCATTCCTTTTGGAGTTTGAGGGGGGGGGGGGGTATTTCATTCACAGACAGACAGAAATGATTCTAAAAACGTGTTTTTCAGATTTTTAATATTTAAAAGTGAAACTTAGTTGAGATTGGATGTTTTGACGGTTAGAATAATTTTTTTTGTATACTTCACACAAAAGGAAATAAGGAATAGCCAAAAAAAAAACAATTTAAAAAAAATCAGAATAATTGGAATTATTATAAATTTTTGTGCTTCACTGAAATTTTACTATTGTTTTTTTATATATTATTTAAAATACATAAAACTAAGTAAGTTTATTTAAATTAACTGGCAGTGGATTCCCTTATCTGTTTCCCTTAAACTATTATATTCCTTTTAAAAATTCTATATATTAAACTTAAAATAGAGAGAGACATATAACTCTATATATCTCTCTATATTTAAACTTTTATAATATCGACTTCATCAATCTTAACAAGTTGATGGTACAGGTTTGGTTTTGAAGCACAAGGTCCATAGATTTGGCCATGCTGCGTCAGACTAGATAAAATTCTTTCAAGTTAAAATTCCTAAATTCTCTGGTGTAGTAATTAATGTGAAAAAAAAAATAAAAGTTGGTAGCATTAAAAAAAAAAGGGCAGTAGACTAAATATGTGAATAAAACCCATTGATTTTTAAAACTGTAAGAGGTTAGCACCCGGAGTTTTCCCAAGTAGAGTAGATGAAATAATATTATTAGATTTTAAAAAAATGCAAACACCGTGTATAAAAATGTGGGCATTCAGAAAGCACCAGTTGGATGGACATAGTACAATTGCACCGAGAGCACATTGGAGCTTGTTCTCCTCATAGCAGATGACGATGTGTATATCGAGTGTGACCCACTCGCAATCTGGTGATAATTGTATCTCTAGATTGCAAAGAATAGATACCAAGGCAAAAGAAATAAATTCTTAAAACTATTCTATGTAGAAAAATAAACATATCGATGATTGTATTTAATGATAAATTCGAACTTGAGTGCAATCTTTACTTGATGAATATATTTTAATATATATCTATATAAGTATGACAAATTTTCAATAAAATACATAATTATCTTAATTCAGTTGAAGAATAGTTCTTGAACATTGCGAATAGCGTGCTCGTTAATATCGATTTAATGAATTACCTGGAAAATAGTTTATTTTAACTCCTCAACGATCATCGAATATATGTATGACTACACAAAAAAAGGAAAGAAATATTATAGCTAAAGTTTGTATTTCATAATATATATAACCAGACAGTGCTTGTACATTTAATATTAACACCATATTATTCAAATTAAAAAAAATTGCTTTTTTATATCGTTTCATTGTAATAATGGTAATATTGTTACGAACGTGTAGTTTTGCTTTCCCGCTCTGATACTGTCATCGTAAGGAAGAGAGTTTTACAGCAATATGTATTGAATAGTGAGTGGGTGTGACGTCAGAGGTCCCAAGGCTTGGCGACAAACTTGGCGACGAATTTGGCGACAAAATGGAAAGTACCCGAAACATCGAGAATTTTCCCGATTCGTCCACTAGGAGCCGAGATCCAGCTAGAACGCTCCTGATTGGTCCAGAAGATGTTAGCCCCACCTACCACCGGTATATATAAGGAAGAGGGCTAAGTGATCGAGGCGAAGCAGTGGAGAAAAGGGAAAGGAGGAAGAATCCAGTGGAGTCAAGCCGAAGTGCGGCAGTGGAGAGAAGCCGAAGCTGTACAGCTTGGTGTTCAACGAAGACAAGTAACGCTGTGGAGTTTATCGAGAAGACCTAAGAGATAGAGGTCTTGAACTGTGGAGTCCTGAACGGAGGACTGCTAATCTCTGTGTGGCATATACTGATGAAGCCTGCGTCGTGTGTCGTAGCCCGTTGTGCCGTCGTCGGGAACGGAGCTGTCCCAAACTAAGGAGTAGTCCCGTTGTGCGAAGTAGTAAGTCGACAGCAGAGGCAAGAAGAGACAAAGGAATAGATCAGCCTGTTCTGGAGAGACCCAGGAGGTGTAAAGCGAATCCCTTAAAGATTCCCTCTCCGGCTGAATCCTGTCTAGCCGCTCTGTGGACATTGTCACTACAGAATTTCTGCCTGTGGACTACTATCTGCAGTGAGTTGTCCTGTGTGTACGTCTCGACTGTAAATAGTTGTCTCCTGTACATATTTGTGCTGTGAATATTTGTCGGCTGTGTGCTGTCCTGTCCTCGTCCTGTAAATAAACGTCTGTGTTGTGTTCGTCAACTAAAGGACTGATCACTGTAGTTCATCCTCATCTCTAACATCATACACAACCACTATATACTACGAGGTAAAAAAAAGAACCCGACGGATTTTTTTTTAGGATAATAGAGGAAATCCGTAACAATATTTTAAACAGATCTTAAATCTGTAAGAGTTTTGAAAATGTATGACTCTTTCGAATATTATCACATGATAAAAAACTTTTTTAATGTTATTTTCCGCATTTCTCTATAATTACAATATTTTGCAATATTCCAGTAATTCTGGATGTAATGTCTAACATTTCAGGTTTTACGGATTGATTCCACACGCCATTTAGAAAAGTTTGCCTGCGCGCGAAAGGGCGAGAAAAGCAAACAAATGATGTGAGTTACAGAAAAAGGCATTTGATGGCCTTTTGATTTTATAAAAGTATTTCAATATTTCAATAATTTGGTTTGGTTTCAAATTATAGAAAAAGAATGAATATGCAAATAAATATGATGCATAACATCATTTTTGAATTTTGAATTATATTTAATCTTTTCGATTCAGTAAATTTAAAATTTTTTTGAACTCTATTGTATAGTACAATTAATTAAAATCGTGCACTTATTTATTACAATGCTTGGCATTATACACTAATTATATACAGTTGTCATAAAGAAACAGTTCATTAAGTGTCATTTCTTTTCAAAAGATGGCAGCACTTGTTACACTTATAGTTTTATTCCTCTCGCAGTCATCACATCATCTCTCTTTTTCTTTCTCTTATTTCATTTAAAAAAAAATGAAACATCCATAAATTAATTATATAAGAAAATACGAATTCAGTAAAATAAAGAAACCTTGAAAGGGGAATAAAATTATTAATTATGTTTGTAACTCATTCCTTATTTAAATAGCACGCAGTTACGTATTTATTTTGAATTAGAAGATGGCATCATTGATCTGTACTGAAAAAATTAGCCTAATTGGGTACTAAATAATGAAAAATAAATCGTAGACTGCTTTAAAATAAATCAAAGATCTCATGCTTGTGGATTTATGCATTTTAGAATAATGTAATTTTTGCATGCTTTCTAGAAAATTAACCGTTTTCTTAATCTTCGAACTATATACATAGCTTTCTGTATTTTGCAGAGCATCTTAAATGCTTAAAAAATCAAAACAAAACTCCAAGTGTTTTGGAATTCAATTGCTTTCGTTTATTTTCTTTACTTTACATCATCATTTACAAACTATTGCCAGATTCCAAAAACTTTACAATTAATGATCAGTTATAATACAAAATAATACACTGAAGTGACAAAAGTCATGGGATGACTGTTAATATCGTGCCAGTCCTCCTTTTGCCCGGCGAAGTGCAACAACTCGACGTGTCATGGAGTCCACAAGTCGTTGGAAGTCCTCTGCAGGAATATTGAGCCATGCTGTCTGTATAGACGTCCATAATTGTGAAAGTACGGATGGTGCAGGAGTTTGGGAACGAACGGACCTTTCGATGATGTCCCATAAATGCTCGATGGGATTCGATGGGTCCGGAATGTTCTTCAAACCAATCGCGAATAGTTCTGGACCGGTGACATGGCACATTGTCATCCATAAAAATCCCATCGTTGTGTGGGTACGTGAAGTCCATGAATGGCTGCAAGTGATCTGCAAGCAGCTGAACATAACCATTTCCAGTCAATGATTGGTTCAGTTGCACCAGAGGACCGAGTCCATGCCACGTAAAAACAGCCCACACCATTATGCAGCCACCACCAGCTTGAACAGTGCCTTGCTGACAGTTTGGGTCCATGGCTTTGTGGGGTCTGCGCCACACTCGAACTCTACCATCAGCTCGTAACAACTGAAATCGTGACTCATCTGACCACGCCACGGTTTTCCACTGGTCTAGGCACCAGTCGATATGCTCACGAGCCCAGGAGAGTCGCTGTAGGCGATGTCGTGGTGTCAGTAAAGGCACTCAAGTCGGTCTTCTGCTGTCATAGCCCAAGGAAAAAAAAAATTCGCCACACAGTCCTATCGGACACGTCCCTCGTACGTCCCACATTGATTCCTGCAGTTATTTGACGAAGTGTTGCATGTCTATTAACACTGACCATTCTACACAGACGTCGGCGGTCTCGGTCGTTTAGTGCAGGTGGTCGTCCACTGCGCTGTCCATAATGGGATGTGATGCCTGAAATTTCATACTCTCGGCACACTCTCGATACTGTGGATCTCGGAATGTTGAATTCACTAACGATATCCGCAATGGAATGACCCATGCGTCTAGCTCCAACTAACATTCCACGTTCAGAGTCTGTTAATTCTCGTCGTGCCGCCATAAATCACGAAAAACCTGTTCACATGAATAACTTGAACACAAATGAAAGCTCTGGAAAACGAACTGCGCATTTATACTTTTTCGCTGCGATACTACTGCCATTTGTATATTTGCATATTGCTTCAGTCATTAACTTGTCACTTCAGTGTATTAATAAAATATGCTTATTAAAGAGAAAATTGCTTGCTTTTACTTTTAATAATATTTTAACAGAAATAAAAATTGTAGCAGTTATAAAATGTCTGCTAAGTGTCTGTTAACAGATTATGACATTTACCGAACAGTAATATTATTTGCTTGTTCTTGTTTAGCATATTTATATATGTAATTAATAATTGAGCTTTTACAATACTGTTTATTAAAAAATAAGTTTTTAAACTATTTAGTATTTCTTCTAACCTGATGAATTTATATTAAATACAAAACCAGGGAACTTATTAATCAGTTTTCGCTTGCCCGTTCTATTCCTTCATTTCTCTGCCACTTTCTTTCTTAACTTAATTTAATGAGTTTTATCAAAGATTTGTGCTAATCTAAATAAATTCAAACCTTTCATGACTTCCCATCTTTCATTATAAAATCTTGTATTGAGAATACAGATAGATAATTTCCGGTTATCTGAAGATGGTAAATATGTTGTCACAATTATGTACGAATTTTCAGATTTAATTTGCGAATGGGATAGCCGGAATATTAAAAAAAAATTAACTTAAGAAAGAATGGCTAAAAAGAAAGTCATTTGAAAGACGAGTCAAAAGTATTAAATGGGAAATTTTTATTAATTACAGGAAAATTTTATTTTCACCATCGCATACAAAAGTACGACTTCAAAACATAATTTACTAGCTGGTACTAGGTGCCAAAAAATAGTCTCAAGTGCAATCAATCAATCATTTGGCAGTGTTTCATCGAAATAGGATGAACGGTACGACAGTGAATAAAATGCGAGCAAACAAATATACATTTTTTATGCATTCGATTTGCGTATTCTTTTAGAATTGTAAAACTCGGTGTTCTTTCAGAACGGTAGTGAAAGAAACTATTGATTGTATCTCGTGACTCGTTTCATATTCGTTCAGGATTTTCAAATTTCATTTTGGAAAATGGGATTAAAATAGTTTCTTTTAAAATGGATTAAACATAGAAAATATATTTATGTCATAAAATCCATAATATAGTTGAAACGATAATTTTTTGAAAATTAAGATGGTGTAAAATTATTTGTTCTAAAATATTTTTTAGGAATTGCTGCGAAAAACGTTAACATTTAATTAAAATTTCAAATACCCGGGATTGGTGTCCTCATAATTTTCTCCCGTAATCTATACTTATAATAAAGCTCAACGTGTGTGTGTGTGTGTGTGCGTGTGTGTGTTTGTGTTGGCGCTCTACAGGCCAGACCGTTGGGCCTACAGCTACCAAATTTGGTACATGTATACCTTGGAGGTCGGGAATGTGCACCTCGGAGCCCTTTTTTCGAATTTTTAATTAGAATTTGAATTAATTAAAATTTAAGCGAAATTTCGACGTTTTTCCGCTATAACTTCAGAAAATATTATTGCACAAACATGATTTTTATATCAATTTAAAGATAAAAAAATTAGCTTTCTAACGGTATCAGTTTTGTTAATTTTTAACGTAAGCTTCTATTTTTAACGAATTTTAAAGAAATATTTTAACCATGTTTTTTTTTAGCACGTGACTGGATAAAATAAAAGAAAACAATAACGGAAGCTCAAATAATAAAAAAAACTATCATCGCAAAATAAATCTAAAGAAATGCAACTTTTAACACGTGACTGGATAAAATAAAAGAAATATAAAATGTGATATTTTCTAAAAAAATAAATGCAAAGCAAAGGATTGTATTATCGTTTGCAATATCTAAATAATTACTTCAATAAATCTTCTTTACGGTAAACCTGATCGAATTTAGACAGGATATGCATTGGAATCCCGACTTAATGGCATATTTCTATTATCGTTTGCAATATCTGTATCATTTATTCAATATTTTTTTTCATTATAAAATGTGATAGTTTCTAAAAAAATAAATGCAAAGCTATGGTTTCTATAAAATCTGCAAGAGCACGTCAAATTGAAAAAATTAGGTTTTATCACCGTATTGCCATCATTTTGAAGGAAGTTCAAATTAAAAAAAATAATAATAAAATAAACATATCATTGCAAATTAAATCTGAAGAAATGCAACTTTTAGCACGTGACTGGATAGAATAAAATATATATAAAACGTGATATTTTCTTTCAAAAATGCAAGGCAAAGGATTCTATGATCGTTTGCAATATTTAAATCATTAATTGAATAAGTTATCTTTATTTATACAGGATTGAATTTATACAGGATATGCAATGAAATTCCGGTCCAATGACCAGTTTGTAAAATAATATTAATAGGCATATATATTGTTTAATACTATTAATTTGATCTAAATGAAGTAAATAATTACATTTTATGTAGTTTGAGTCAAACAATGCATTGATAAATAATGACTTTTAGATTTCTTCATACTTTGCTCTGTGACCCATATTTTACAAAATATTTTTATTAATATTTTAAATAAAAGTTGCTACATCAATCAGTCTTCTAAATCAATCATTAAAACTGACTAATTTATAAAATTATAGAATATTATTCGGAAAACGTGTTCTTTTAGAACTTTCCGTCCATCATCTTTAAGAAAATATAAATTTCAGGCCAATCAATGCCCGGAGTTACTTCAAGGCTAATGAATATGTGATTTAATTGAAAATGTTAGAACCCATTACTCATGGCGAACCAGCTGGTCGCCAAAGGCGGCTAGTCTGTAATAAAGTTGTTACCTCTGAGAATGACTTGCATGGCATTTATGTACTATAGCTACTTAATATGAACATTTCACTTGGATTTAGCATTTCTACTGAATCTATGGTCCCCTCGGCGTGTTATTTGCAGATTAATCCTTGGTAAATAGATGCGGTTGAGATCCGAATTTGATTTTTTAAAATTGATAATTGTATACAATATCAAATACGAATCCTATAATCCTCCCGCAGGTGTTAGCAATAAGCTGACCCAGTTTCATCGCAATCGGATGAACGGTCTAGGAAGGCATAAGAGACATACAGACATTCATTTATTATTTTTTGTCTAGATTAACTTTATTAGCCCAAAAGGCTCGAAAATATAATACGATACTTTCACGATATTGCACGTCATTCATATTATCGAAAAACATCGTATATAATATTTTTTTACTAAACCAGCGGGTGACCGAGCTCCGCTCGGAGAAAACAGGTATCGAAGCTAACTCGAAGATTTAAATTTTCAATTGTGATTTATCAAAACGATACATGCCATAAGAAAATTTGTGAAACCATTGGTGAAAAGATAACTGGTTAAAGTGCGCCATTGTAAACTATTCTAACCAAAGTTAGAGTTTGGAAAGGGAACTATTCTATACAATGGTAAAGTAAAGGTAAAGATTGAAGTGTGTTGAAGTTCAATATTTTTGACAAATTTATTTAGAAAAACCAAACATATATACATACATAAGAAACATATTATAAACCTATAACAGCATAAACATAAAACTTTATTAGTTCGCCCTATTGGCTATAGATGGCAGGACGTTACCGATTGAAAATTTAAGTATCCATTATGGCGAACTAATAAAGTTTGAAAATATCCTATCTGTAACTCCGAACTGCTCGACCGTAGCGCTTCAAAACCGGCGCCAATCGATTCCTCGTGGCCAAAAACCCCAGACCCCCAAGCTTACCGGAGTTTATTAATTCTGGGGCGATTTTCGACTTGGCAACCATTCCTCGTATTATAGTATTAGATAGGTTTTTAGTAAAGGATGAAAAATGCTAATTATATATTAGGAATATAAAGAAAAGTCAAGAAGGCCTTGGATAACTGTGGGGAGCATTAGCTACAAAATATGGATTTTTGACTTGTATTTATCTTTTTTACTGCATCTATCACCTAACTTTGCCGATTAATCTCAGATATTTACCAGTGATTACTAGAAAATAGAATTTATGTTCTAGAAATGTTATTTTCAACCGACAGAAACCAAAATCTGATCCAAAAACTCCAAATGTAGTCACAAAATCATATTTCAAATGTGACAAATATCAGTCATGGTGGTTTTGAGTTTCCGTGTTTATTAGTTTCTGAAAGTACAGATAAGCCAATTCCTTGAAGGATTTGGTGCCAAATTTGATAGCTATCTACAATTTAGATATAAAACCAGTAGTTACGTAGCAGCTATGTTATAATTATAGTTATCGTGTTAACTTAAATTCTGATTGCTGGAAAAAAATCATCTCCATGTATTTTGTTGAAATTCGATAGGAAACTACAAATTTAAATTAACGATAATAAATGCGTACCAAATTTCATCGGTCAAGCTCAAAGGGTACAGTAGAAAAAATATTTAGTAAAAACTGTGAAGTGAAGCTAACGGAATGAATAATTAACATTTCATTATAATTTAATTAATTATACTTCTTGGCAATTAGTTTAAACCCATTTTTAATCGTCATGCCCACGGCTAGCAGGGAAGAAGAGGGTGTGGGTGATTGAAATTACGGAAGAGGCATCACAAATATTTATACGTATTCATCCGCACAAAGACATCATCGAAAAATAGTTCGCTCGCTTCATCCCAACAGTTTCATCAGGTTCAGACTGTAAAAATATATTTTTAAAAAAATACCGAGTATCTAGTATTTTTAAAAGAATATTAGAGTGATAGAAGAATGGCTCTTCCAAGACCATCTCAAACATGTTTAATAGGAATGCGATTCGTACATCTCGAGAACCAGTACATACTTCAAATATTAATGTACATAAGCGTGCATAAAATTAATGGAATTAATGTGCATAAGCGTGACTGATGTCTGATGGCTTAGTGGTTGCCCTTCGAAACTCCCACCGCACAGGTTCGAGGTTTGATCCATAGACTGGACTAGGTGACTTTTAGTCCCTTCAGTAGGTCGATAAACTTCGTACCAAGCATGCTTGGGAGCTAAACACTGAGGACTCCACGTTAGGCTGACCACCTTGCCATATACCTTGCACCCTCGGTCAAGACAGCAGATATATACTCATGTCCAAAATTAAGGTCAAAAACATAAAATCTGCGAAAAATTGAAAAACTATTCATTGTGTTCCCACGAAATTTAGCACAGAGGTACACTGCAATGGAAGAAAGAACACATAACAACATGGAATGGATTTTAATTGGGAATTAAGAAACAGGGTGGGCAGGAATTAACAAAAAGTGTTACATTATGAATCAGGGATAAAGCATTTATCTAGACAAAAATCCAGTCTAATATGGAGTGTGACCACCATGCACTGGTTTACAGGCTTCACAGCGAGCGTTCAATAATGCTCGGTGTAACAAAGTCCATTCTTCGAAAAGCGCGACTTATAACTCTTGAAGGGTATTAGGAGGGGTGTTACGCAGTGCAATGCCATTTCCGATAACATCCCAGACATGTTCAATAGGATTGAAACTCGGAGACCTCGAAGACCAGAGTATTCGCTGAGTATTCTCTTCCTCAAGAAAATCAGCAACAATCGAGGCTTTGTGTGGACGCGTTATCGTCCATAAGCATTAAGCCTGGACCAAAAGCACCCCAGAACATCCTCATACAGGCTTCAAGAATAACATCTCTATAGTGATGTACGTTGACAGTACCCGCATCGAAATCATGCAGTGATGTACGACTGTCCAACATTATGCCACCCCAGACAAGGATTCCTCTGCCACCAAATCTGTCGATTTCTTTCTCGTAGGAGGTATGATAGCGGGCTCCTCGCTCTCTCCAGATAAAGATTCGACGAGTGTCCCTCTTTGTAGTAAATCACGACTCATCACTGAAAAGAGCACGTTCCCATTCTTACTGTGTCCAAGACGAGGACAAGCCCAGTTGTTCTGCACCACAACAGATGGGATTTTCTGTTGGGTGCAGTCAAAGGGACGCACTCAACTGGTCGCCGGGCATAAAGGGCCTTCTCTGCTAGACGTCTGTATACAGTTTGTCTGAAAATTCTTATTCCAGACGCAACTGCAAGGTCACGAGCAAGTTGAGGAGCCATTTTCAGCCTATACCGTTGTGCGTTTAATGCCGAATAGCGATCCTGTGCAACCGTCGTTACTCTTTGATGGTCTTGGCCAGCCTTTTTGGTTTCCGTGCCACTTGTTTGGAATTGATTCCACAACCTGGATACAACTTTCGGTGTCACTTGTAACCATCGAGCCACCTCGGCTTCAGACTGCATGGTTTGAAGCCTTCCAACGGATCCCCATCTAAAGGAATCTATTATGAGATTACGAGAACTCGTTCTCAATGAAAACAGGTTAAAGTTTTTGTTTGAATATACAATATTCACAAAATTGCAGGCAAAACTCTCAGATTCCTAAACGGTCTAATTTCAGTAGTTTCTCAAAATCTAATGTTAAAAAAAAATTTTCCCACAACAAAGGGTATTATCGTGTTACCGGTCCTTCGCAATATATAAAATATAATTTGATTAAATTTTACTGGTAGTCATTTAGAATTACTTTGAAAAACATTTTTGTGACTTTAATTTTGGACAGGAGTATAGTCACTGTAGGGCTTGGCCCATATGGGCTGCTGTGCCTCTGAGTTTGGCTTTAATTTATAAACGTGACTTCTTCTTGCATACATCCGATCACTCCGCCTCCACTGAACGCAGCAGTATCGACAGGATTAGTTGTGGTCGACTTTATAAACGTGACTGTCTCTCAATCATGAGTCATAATCTTTGCTTAAATAAAAAGCTGAATATGTGGGTCTTGACACTTTACGGGCTGGATCATTTCACTTAGACCCATATATACTTTGAAGGGGAGAAATGTATACCTCGGAGTAGTATTTTTTGACAGTTTAGTTAGAATTTCGTGAAAGATGCCATTTTTTGTAAAAACATCTAAAAATATTCCAAACCAAAAGCGATTTTTACATTATCGTAAACTACAAAAAATTGCCTTTTTCAAATGTTGTTGTTGACGCGTTTTCTATGGATAATAAGCAATTAAAATGTGTCCAAAAGTCTTCAGGACGAGCTCAGCGAGCCTCGGAGCCTGAAAGCTGTACAGAACCTCTTCCCTGGAAAGAAGAGTCCAAAGATGGCTGCAGCAATGGAAGGACAGTTGGAGATGCGCTCTGGGCTTCATTGCGATGAGGGGCACTGCTTGCAAATGGAGTAGTATTGTCTGGTGCTATTTTCGTGTCTTTGAAGTGTACTATGCGGAGTCTTGCAATGATCGAAGAAAGGTGTCTGGGGCAATGGAGATGCGGACTTTTTGAAAGGTTGCTTGAAAAGTCTGAGTTTTGCTGCTGCGTTAACATCTTCTGAGGTGGCAGAATTTGGGTTGATCCAACTCACGGGAGGTCTTGGAGAGGGCATCGACGCTTTCATTACCGTCGATTCCCACATGAGCAGGAATCCATTGGAGGATGCAGGGTTTTTTTAATGCGGCAAAGGGGGCTGTTGATGTTTTGGGATGAATTTGAGTACCTTTTCATTTACACCAATTTTTAAAAATATAAATTAATTTTCTTTTTAATAATTTTTTAAAAATTATTCTAAGGTAAACTTTTTAGCGTCAAGCAAAGAAGTCGTTCTCTGAGATTAATGTTATTGAAGACGGTCGCTGTTATTAGAGACGATTCTACGCGTATAATTCCAGTTAGCTCAAGGAAAGCATCAGGATGGAAAAACCCAGATCTGATAGCTCCTTCTTTTTTATGATTCCTCGTAAAAGTGGATGTGCCGTCAGTTGCTGAATTTTAATTTGGGAAGAAAATTTTTGCTGCATTTTAATTACATGGAATCTTTGGGAAAATGAGCATTTTAAATTTGATTGCTGGGACGTTTTTAAAGTAAGAAATTTTAACATTGTTTCTATCATTTATTTCGATCTTAACTCCTGCTGATGAATCAAAATTTTACTGATAGTGATCAATACTGAATAATACTGATGAATCAATATTTTTTTTATCGCTTACAAAAGTATAAAGGGAAATGAATGTGAACATAAAATCAGATTTTCTAATTGAAATCTTTCAGCTGTGCAAATTAAATACTTTATCATCGCTAAGATACTGCTTGGTATAAGAGCTTATGAGGCATCTCTCATTTTCAATATTATTACCGAAATAATCTCTGGACCTGATATGCCTATTTCTTCATTTCTTTTATATCTTCTTTCCTCCGACCAAACTTGGTCACTTGGTAAACTATCTACAAAACACTTCTAATAATATTTTCAGATCCATTAATTAAGTAAGAACAGCTGCATTCAATACAACGGTAACAATGCTCAATGAATGAAGTAGTCTGAAATGTGTGTGAGGTTTTGTTTATATTTCATTTTTGCCATTCGACAGATAGTAATAAGCTCGATTCTTGCACCATGTATGTTAGCGCTTTATACATAGAGATTTTAATGAAGAATTTTAATATTTCCATGGCAAATTTGATTTTAAGACCATTATGAAAAATATATATACTAAAAACTCTTTACAAAGCGTATCAAATGTTTATTTTGGAAGGCTTATAAATGTTTCAAATGAGTGTTCTGTTGAGATTCTAATAAGGGAAATATATATCAAAACTTTTCTGATTATTGGTTTTAAAAGCAAAAAGTTGTTTCTGATCGGAGCCATAGTTATTCCAAACAATTCTAACATGTCCAAGTCCCTGAGTGTAATTCAGTTACTGTTACTTTTGAGAGAATCTTTTTAATGTGTCTGCTCATGGAAGGCAGTTACCAAAAAATGCCACAATTAAGAGTTTACGTTAATGGATTTTTCCGTTGGTCTTATTTCTTCTAACAATTATGCCAAAATTTTTTAATTATATACTAAGTATTTCGACAGCATTTCACAATTAACACAGAATATAATTTATGTTAATGGCATATTTCAATGGTCTTATTTCTTCTAAGAATTATACCAAAATTTTTATATTATATGTTCGGCAGTATTTTACAATTGATTCAGAATAAAATTTATGTTAAGGACTTATTTAGCTGGTCTTATTCCATCTAGCAATAATGCCAAAATTTTTATTTTGTATATTGAGTATTTTGACAATAATTCACAATTGATAGTATAGAATTATATTCTCGATAGAATTTATATTAATGGCTTATTCCTTTGAACAATAAGGCTAAAATTAAAAAAATATATATGTTATATTTTTTAACAATTACTTAGATTTTTATTTATAATGAGAAATGAAATGTATTCGCAAATAACAGTTTTGAATGCTTTTTACACCTTTTTTCATCTTTATTGCTATTTATTAAAAACGCTAAGGTTTTTTTTTCTTATTTCAAATAGAGCTTCCAAAAGAGTTTTTTTGTTCTTGTTTAACGGTATGAAGCTGTAATTTTGCCAGTAAATATTAGCATGGAAATGTAACTGACAAAAGGTTTATTTTTATGCAAAAGTAATAAAATAATTTTGAGGATTTTAAATATAAAAAATAACAAAATTAAGATATAAATTTTTTAAAATCCCAAAGCAACTTTTTATCCCCTCTTTCGATTGCAGAAAGGAAAACTCCTAATTGTGGTTGATTCTTTTATTTCAAACTCTGCACACAGAGAAATGCATTAGTTTTTTTCCCCTTCAGTATACAAATTTATTCCTCAAAATTGATATTGTATGAACTTTTAATTAAACTAAATATTCAAGGGCTTTACAAAGAGATAGAGACACTTTCGTTCTAAGGATGCCAATCAGCATAAAAGCGCGCCAATCGAAACGGATATAAAAATATTTATGACATTGCCTCTAGCCTTCGAGCGGTCTCCTAAATTTCCAGTTCGTCCGTCAGACGACGAAAATACAGAAAGGTCACAGCATGCTAATTTTGTTTTGTTTCGGCTCGCCAAAAACCGCAAAATACGTGAGGCGGATTTTTAAAGACCGGGTAACGATCTTCAAGCGAAAGAAAAAGGCTCTTTTTGTCAATCGGAATTTATGCAGCAATTACCCCGGCAAACGCAAAAATTTGTTTATGGTACCTTCAGCTAAAAATTGAGATGACAACCTGCCATAAGCTCGGAGAGGTAAAAGAAAATTACTAAAAGGGATAAACAGCTCAATGAATATTGATAAGGGCGTAGTTAGAAAAATAACAATTTGAAATCCTTTCCAATCAATTAGCTAAACTAACTACATCAAATATATTTTCTATGTTTATTGTATCCTTTATCTTCCCCTCCGTTTACTATCGTAATCCTGGCACTGAAACATTTTTTTTTAATATCTTAATGAACGTTATAAACTGAAAACTGTTACTATAAATCGAGTGACACTACACTGAATCTTGCAGTTGAACCAAACGAAAGTTTGATGTTGGGGCAAGTCAAGTTTTTAATTCAAACCACGAGAGCCAAGTGTGCGTGTACGTATTGGAGCACTACAGAGCAAACTGCTGACTCAAGAGTAACTTCCTATAAATTTAGTGATCCTACACTGAATCTTGGAGATCAATTGAAGAGAAGTCAAGATTTCAATTCAAACCATAAAAGTGAATTGTACGCTAAGTATTGGATATACGGAAAACAAACCGTTGGTTTTGCAGTCACTTACAATATATCGAATGACACTACACTGAATCTTACAGATCAACGAAGCGAAAGTTTGAGGTTGGGGCAGGTCAAGGTATCAATTCAAACCACGAGAGCCGTGTGCGTGTACGTATTGGAGCACTACAGAGCAAACTGCTGACTCTAGAGTAACTTCCGATAAATCGAGTGATCCTACACTGAATCTTGGAGATCAACCGAAGAGAAGGTTGGGTGGGTTGGCATTAATACTAATTATTTATATTAATGACCCCAGGTAAAAGCGGGGAACAAATAAGTGTATATCTAACAAGCATATAGAGGAAGACATTGGCGAATACATTGAGATTTTAATTTAATTGATATCAAATTTTTAAAGAAAGTTCTATTTAATTTTAATACAAAGTTTGAAGTCAAGTTGTGTAAATTCTTATAATCAACTTAATGATTCGAAAAGTAGTTCTTTATTTCGGAAAAATTATTGCAATATTTGAAATGCTGTTATGTTTCTTCAATCACTGTTCAATTGCTCCTTTTTCCTTAAGATAAAATTGTGAAATGTATACTCTTTCTTTTAATTCACCATGATTTAAACATGTTTTTTTTGTATTCAGTTTTTTGTACTGTAAATAATAGGTGAATTTGTGAAAAACGTCACTAAGGTATCTTTTATTTTAGGAAAAATAAAAGGGATCCTAAGTATGTTTAAATATTTTCAAACATTTTTATTTCTAAAGGTTTTTGTATTAGAACATATAATTCGGGATTTCGATAATTTTAAGTAATGTATTTAAAACTTTTAAATTCCTATCATAACAAATTTTCTTCTGCTTCATGAATATGTAATGAAATAAAAGGAAGGGAGGTGTAAGAAAATAAATGGAAAGTATGTTCTCTCAATGTCTGCTGTATATATTTAATATTGTGAGATTTCTTAATGATGAATTTAATTTACATTTCGAAAAGAAAAGAAATAAAACATTACAAATACCAAGACACGTTTATTACTTGATTGTGTTGCATACAATTTGCTTGTTTATGTTAACAGTAACCTTAAAACAGAAATACATAAATATGATATGAAGACAGAATTTGATGATGATAACAAAATAATGCCGATGAGAGTCCGATACTGTTTGACACAAACAGGATTTTCAAATTGTACGTCAAATTTGTAGATTTGAATGTGGTTTTTTTCGAACTCTTACTTAGATAGAGAAGAATACTGGTTCGATATTCGATTTTTAATTTTTTTAAAATCATATTTAATTAGCTATTCTTGTAATATTTTGAATAAAATTACGATAAATATGTGAAGTTTCAATCTACTCGAATTTTCAGAAAAGCACTCTTGAATTTGAATGTAAGTTAAATGTAACCATTAACGGTTTTCTTTTATTTACTATTTTTTTTTTTTTTTTTGCAGTATTGAAATTAGGACCCATTGCACCTACATAATTTTAAATCTGGATGCAGAATTCATCTTTTAAAAAAAAATATTTGGGTGCTTTTTTTAAAAAAGCAATAAAAATTGATTTGTTGATCCAATAAATTAAGCATTTATTTCAATAACTGTTCCATTTTAAGCAAATTATGTTTTATAATATCCTAGGATGACAATTTTCGTTTATGTTCATTCTGCATCTTCTTCGGTTGTTTTAGGTCAAATCTTGGTAAAAGAACATGAAATAAAAGAGGAGCAGCAAAGTTTCTACCAAACATGATTTGTATTTGAACTGTTGCTGAATAATTATGTGCCTGAAAATGCGTCTACAGCATGTTTCTCCAGAACTGCTGTTAGGTACAGGATATTCCGACTTCAGATTTTGCTTATATCTTTTGTGACTAATTCTCCATCAAATCCAATCGTCTGTTAAGAAGATTACATGCCAATAGATATACTACCAAAACTGAAATCAGTATACCAAATAAATATGTAAACACACACATAGTCTCAAAGAAATTGTCCAAAATCAAATTTTTTTGAGAATGCTTTCAGACCAATTATTCAGCAGCATGATGATCTGTTCTTTAATCGATAAAAGAGTAGGCCGCGGCACTCTTCAGTTACTTAGACAGAGAAAAGAACAATAAAAAGTCTCATTATTTTTGTACCTTAAAACATTCTAAAAGGTACGCTTCGAAAAGTTCGCTGCATTTTCGCGATGCATGCTCCGACATGAACGACACATATGATCAGTCTGACAACACACACAGTACATCATGAACGTAAGGAACTACTAAAGGTGGGTTCACACAAGATCAACTATTGCGCGCAATCGTTGCCTCTACTGTTGTCTCTGTATCGTCCTCGTATGAACAGTTCAGACAACGTCATTGGGACAACTATTTGCCACTGTCCTGTTGTGTTCACAGGATTTTCTGGAAATAGGCGTGATCTTCTACTGCGCGCAATAGCTAGCCGCGTATGAACCCACCTTAACAGTCTGAAGTAACGCACAATTCGGTGACGTTCTGAGGCCAGTGCTCTGGAGAAAGTTTCGTCGTTCGAATCCCGCAGAATAAAATTGTGCGTTCTGGGTTTAAAGAACTGTCTCATCTTTGCGTGTTGGAAGTACGATGGGATGATCCTGGACATAGAAGGAATGAGAGGTGCGAGGAATCTATGTGTTGGCACACACGATCTGGTGCGAATAACAGCAGTTCTTGGTCATGTAGCTGTGCCTGCAGTAGCGGTCTCCGTACCGTTGCAGGAATTCCTGGCAGGTTAGTCCTCCAGCCAGCTTGTCAACTGCGTCTTCACAGACTGCAAGAGAAAAAATGACGATTTTAATGACTAGCTTTATATATAAAAATGAATGCTTGAATGTATGTCTTTTATGCTGAGCCGTACCGCTCATCTGATTCTGATAAAGCTTCGACTACTTATTACTTGCCCTTGCGGGATGGTACAATACACATCTTACCATAAGATCAATCAATACAATCATCTAAAATATAAAAAATGTTTTCCCATCTATTTACCGCATCTATTAACAATGGATTAACCACCAAATAACTCGCCAAGGAGACAACAGATTTAGTAAAGATGTTAAATTCAAGTTAGACGTTAATATTTCGGAGTATTAAACGCGTCTATCTCTGAAGTAACAGTTTTTTTTAGAGAGTTTGCGAGAAAGCTTTAGGGGAACCAATCCTACAGGTTTGAAATTTTAACTAAACATTTAGT
This sequence comes from Argiope trifasciata, assembly GCA_026543055.1. NCBI lineage: Eukaryota > Metazoa > Arthropoda > Arachnida > Araneae > Araneidae > Argiope > Argiope trifasciata. The sequence continues at coordinate 126,097 of JAPMOQ010055734.1, forward strand.
AAAATGTTATACTTTTTTGCAGCAACTTCTGAAAATATTATAGTATAAATAATTTTGCACTTTTCAAAAACTTTTCTACTATATTAAAGATTTTATGGTATAAATATATTTTCCGTGTTTAATCAATTTTGAAAGGAAATATTTTATTCACGTTTTTTAACATTAAACTTGAGAATATGAAACGAATCACGAGATACAATAAATAGTTTCTTTCATCACCGCTCTGAAAGAACGCCAAGCTTCACGATTCTAAAAGAATGCACAAATCTAATTTATGAATATTTGTTTGTAGAACTGAATAATAGAAATGGAATAAATACTAATCATGCTTCTCCTTTATACATCCTTCCATTTCAATGAAATATTTAAAGTTATGCATCTCAAGTCCAAATCCCTAGTTAAAATGCTTCAATATACAATAAAATTATAATAAATATAGCATTTTAGAAAATAATTAGCGAATCAAATCGCCATAAAAGTTTGCCACATATTATTTGTCACTAATTCCTTCTTAAACGATCGATTCCATTCTCCTTACCTTTCCCTGCTGCCACAGATTTGGCGGTGGTCGTGGAGGTGGGATCTTTCTGCGCAGCCACGGCATTGTTTCTGCCTGTGTAGGCCGGCCTGTTTGGCCGCCTGTTGTTGCGCGCCTGGGGTTTGCTGATATTCGGAGAGGGTGGACGACTGGTCGTCTGTTTGGACACCTCTTTGTCGACACGATTGACTATAGATCTCGTCACGTGAGTGTAATCTGGGATGATATTCTCGTTGTCCACAACGCATTTTCCATTCTTGCAGATCTGCGGCAAAAAAAAGAAGAAAATTAATTAAAATGTAACATTTGAATTAGAATTTATCAGCAGAATGTCAATTAAGTTTCTCAAAAAAGTACCCCCCAGATTGGAGACGAATTGCTACAATGGCAACTTATGATGTAGCAGTTCCCAACTCTAAGTGTACAGACCTAGAACTGCAATTAATAGCCTTTATATAAATTTTCTGCATTTGAAAAGGCACAAAAATGAGTCGAACCATTGCCAGTCTAGAGAATTAAATTTTTCCAAAATTATTTCTGCTTCGAATCTTAGTACTTACGAAGTACTTGACGAGCAAAAAGTTTTCTGAAAGTGTTTCCACACTAAATAGGCAAAATTAAATTGATGTCTCAATAGAAAGACACGAACAATTCCTTAAAATTTCTCATTTCTCCTATAAATAACCTAAATTTCATTTTGTTATTAATTTAATCATATAAAAAAACTAAAATACTACAGTTCATAACATCAGAGCTTTCTGCACTCGTCTAGACTTCTCGAATTAATTTTACACGTTCCTTTAAATTTATTAATTATTAATAGTTATTCCAAATTATAATATGGAATCATTTTGTCACATCACGGAACTAGAAACATTACGACACTTTCATTGCTATTTTCACTTCAATTAAATGAATTGTAAACATTTCTCTTGTTTGTATAAATACTTTATATGATAAAAAGATAGCCAAATTATATAAAAATGTCGAAAAATTTGATTATTTGCATTGAATCAGAAGATTAAGAAACCTGCAGTTAAATTTGTTTTTGATTCTAAAGTTATATACCATAACATGTCATTTGTAACCTGTAACTATAAATTTAATAATTTGTAAGAATGTAATTTGTCAGAGCTTTTCTTAATCCAGTTTTATTCAAAGCGAATAGCCAACGTACCACTGCTAAATTGTATGGATTTCTGTTCTGGAAATTAAAAGGCCTTTTTAATTGAGAAACTTGGTATTTTAAAACAAAGATACAGAATTCTGCAAAAACTTTGATCAGAAATGTTTCATTTTTTTATATTTAATTACTCCATTAACACTCTCAATGCTACCGATGAGATATATCGTCTTTCAAGTCATATGATATGATGAGATACATCATCTTTCAGTCACTAGTTTCTGTGTATTGAAATTTGACTCTCATACCAGTTTAAAAAGTAAAAGTAAGAAGTAAAGGTATTTGCCTTAAATGTATTAGAAAGTTAAATCTATCTAAACTGGTATAAAAAACAAATCTTAGCCCACAGAAAACCAATAATTGGAAATATCTGAAAGGCACGATGTCGGTGGCATTGAAAATATTAATTAGATAACTTTTATCAAATACCAGTAAGGAGCTGTTACGAATCTATGTAATCTCTATAAATAAAAATGAATGTTTGTTTTATGTCTCTTATGCGCTGCCGTACGTCTCTTCCGATTGCGATGAAACTTTGAATACTTATTATTTGCACTTGAAGGGATGGTTATAGGCACAGTACAGTTATCTAATATATAAAAAATATTTTCAGATATATTTACCGCATCTATTGACCAAGGATTATGGTCAAAATAAATCGCTAAGGAGGCACAGCAGATTGAGTCAAGACGCTAAATTGAAGCTAGACGTTAAAGTTTCGCAGCTATTGTACGTAAATGAAATGTCAGCTTTTCTCTGAGGAAGCAGTTTTATTAGAGAGTATGCGAGAAAGTTTTAGGGAAACCAATCCTATAGGTTTGAAATTTTGGCTTAACATTTAGTAAAATTTTAGAGTTTTTTGCAATAACTTCCGAAAATATTACAGTACAATTTTGCACCATTTTAGTTTTCAAAATATATATATATATATATATCTTTTCAACTATACTAAAGATTTCATGGTATAAATATATTTTCTGTGTTTAATGAATTTTGAAAGGAAATATTTTAATCCCATTTTTTAACATTAAACTTGAGAATTCTGGGCGAATATGAAATGAATCACGAGATACAATAAACAGTTTCTTTCATTACCGTTCTGAAAGAACACCGAGTTTTGCAATTCTTAAAGAATACGCAAATCCAATTCCTAATAATGAATATTTGTTAGTAGAATAGAGCATTAAAAATAGAATAGATACTATTTAGGCTTTTTCTTTATATATCCTTCCATTTATATGTATGTATTCATTGCCAACAAGAAAATAAATATTTTTCCTACTATTCCTAATTAAAGAAGGCAGTTATTTTAAATGTCAAACGATATTTCTAAAATTATTTCTTCTGCGGCAGCGACGCGCAGGGTACCAGATAGTTTATTATAATATGTTTTTTAGAACGATATTTAGGAATTGAATATTTTATTCTTTTATGACACACATCTAATGTTATTTTAATGTATGCCAGTAGTTATTAAGGTCCAGCACTCATGGGGAGGTCATTAATCAAACTTCTGTATTAATATAAAGAACAGTACTTTTTGAATGCCTGGTTGAGGAGAGAGATGAATTTTCTTTTGATTAAAATTCGAGATAATAAAGTAGAGAATTTCATTATTTCACTCACTTGTCCGTCGCCGCAGGAAGAGCCTTCCGCTGCCGGCCGGAACGACACGCAGTAGCCGGAGTCGTTGTCGTAGCAGAAGAGCTGAGCACACACCCGGCTGTCTTTCTGAATAAAACCAAATGCAAACAGCACAATTAATGGAAACACAACAAGTGCAGATGGCACAATTAATGGAAACACAACAAAGGCAAATCATGTAGAAATTCCCACAAAATAATAATTTTAACCCTTTATTTACCGAATTCTGCTGCCATCCATTTTTCAACTTTATTTTTGCACGTTTAGTTTCCTTTGCAGAGTAATCCCAGGGAAACCAAAGAAAAAAGTAATTAACAGAAATATCTTAATTAAATCATTAATTAAATATTTTTAATCCCTACTCTTAGCTTATATCAACGCCATGTTATTTGGGTCACATTCTCCATGTTCTTTAGAATACCATCAGCAAAAATAGTCCTATAGTAAAGATATAAGCTAGATTTAAAGAGTACTTTCAAGTACCGTCAGTAAATAAAGGGTTTTAACTGATATAAAATCTGTTGGAAACAAGAATAGATTTTTTTTTACAATCAGGATTTCAACTAAGAGGCCTTTAAAAAAAGTAGCAAAAATTACTTTTAAAAAATTTTCCTATAAACTAAATATCATCCCCAAGATTAATGAACCACCACATTTCAGATTTCTTCGGAAACTTTAAAGGATGGAATGAAAGAGACAATTGTCGTGGCATGTGGTCTCTTACAGAAAAATATAAACCATGCCCTGCTTTTTGGAACGTATTTCGTGAGTGAGAAGCTGATTCGTTTGTTCGCTTTTGAGTCTTTTACGTCAAACGTCAGTAATTGGCAATTTAAAATTTCTAAAATTTGAAAGCCAGTTGTTAAAAAAAAAACTCATTAAACAACCTGTTAATGGCACTTAAAGAAACATGAACACTAAGAATTCTGGAACGTAATTATGCTATATAACGGAAAGTTATTAAGATGAGTAGATCGGGAAAGAATCCGTGTTGTACACTTAGCATAATTGTTTCCAAGGCACTTACGAAGCACGCTTGCGTTCCTCTGTCACGTTCACATTGTTCGTCCAGCGTGAGCATGGTTCCGGGTAACTCCCTCTCCAACAACTTGTTGTCGTCGGGGTAATTGAATAAGCAGGAAGCCGTTTCTCCGCTGCAGACAAAACAAACAATTCGAATAAGTAAGTTCACTGTCACTGGAAGGCATGCCACAAAATATACGCAACTAGCTTTTGCAGCAAAGATGCAGAAAAGAAACTTACTTTAGAAAATGTTTGAATTGCTCGATGCTGCACTTAGACCAGCGGAAGCCCCTATCCGTATGTCGCAAATCGGACATGATGAAACCGTCTTCCCATGGGCAGCGACTAGCCCCTGGTCCACCCAGGTAGCTTGGGGGAGGAGAACCGTCATGGACACATCCCAACCTGACAGGAAAGCGATACAAAATTTCAAAACGAAACGAACTCCAAAATGATTTAAAACTATAGAATAATTTATTACAAAACGAAACTTCAAAATGATTTAAAACTCTTGAATAATTTTTTTAACATAAAAATATCTATTCTTCTTTTTCTGAGCACATACTTTATCATTTAATTTAAGCTCCCTCTACAGTTCATTGACAATATGCTTTAATATCCTTTTTCATATTTCAGTTTAAGATCCAAATTCTGCTTTTAATTTCTCCTTCATCAACATCATAAAGGTTACAAGATGGATCTAATCTAGAAATCTATTTCCACTAAGTACTAAGATATAAATTTCCCTCCCAAAAAATGGATACCATAAATACTGGGACGGGAAGTGAAGATGATAAACATTTGGGCCGCTTTAAAGAATCGTAGCAAGAGGAGTTGATTAGAAAGTGCCAAAAAAAATCACGGAATATTATTTATAGATTGGGTTATTGTTATTCCTAATACTATAACACTTGTGAGTCATCTTTTCATTTCATTTTGATCATTATTATTTATAAGAGAAACCCTCGCCATGAATTGCTTTAACTATGTCGAACAGAATGAAGCGAAAACTGGTTAAACAACAGCTGAATAATGAATGAGCCTTTTTTCCAAGTTCCTTTTGTACGATAAAAGGAAATTTCAAGTCAAGACACCAGTTTCTTTTTAGGTTAAATGAGACGAGGTACTTATCCTTAATTATAACTTGAAATTATTGTACTATTATTATTAGCTAGAACTGTTTAACGGGTAAAAATTTGTAAAAGTACAAGCAACCGTTCATTTGATAGCGATGACACTTGGTAAGCTTATTGCTACATCTACGGGATAGTTATAGAGATAATACAATTATCTAAAATTAAATAATTTCGGGTCTCAACCACATCTATTCACAATGGATACATCTCCAAACAACTCGCTAAGAAGACAATAAATTAAGCATAAATATTAAAACCGAATTAAAGGTTAATATTTTGTAGATATTGTACGCAAAGGTTATGCAAGTCATTCTCAGAGGTAAGAACTTCATTACAGATTATGCGAGAAAGTTTTGGGGAGACCAATCCTGGGGGTTTTATATTTGAATTAATTGTTAGCGTTTTTCGCAATAATTTCCAAAAATATTATAATACAAATAAAATTTGTGCCATCTTAATTTTCAAAAATTATCTTTTCAACTATGATTATATGGTATAAATATATATTTTATGTTTAATGAATTTGAAAAGAAAATGTTTAAATTACATTTTCTAACATTAAATTTGAGAACTGTGAACAAATCAGAAACGAGTCAGGAGATACAATAAATAGTTTTTCCATTACCATTCTGAAAGAACACCAAGCATTACAACTCTAAAAGCATACCCAGACCCAATATATAAAAATGAATATTTGTTTGTTCCTGTTTTATGTACTGTCGTATCTTTGATCCTATTTCGATAAAACATTGCCAAAATATTGATTAATTGCAATTAATATTTTTTCGGCGGCAGTAAAACACTGGGTACCTGCTAGTGTTTGATGAAACAGATATAGTAATATTAGTGAAGAGAAGTGAGACAAGAGAGAAATTTAAAAAATTCTAAATTTAATTTTATGTAAGGCATACAATGTGCATCACAAACATTTTTCTTAACATGAATAAAAAGGTTGTTATTACTTACAGGTGTCCCACTTCGTGTGCTGCGACAATGATGCCGCTGAATCCGCCACTGTCTTCAATTATTGCAACGCTGTTCACCTTTTCTAATCTTTTATTAACAACGCATGCGCCGCCAACGTAAGCAAAACCTGAAAAGAGAACAACTTGTACAATGTTTCTATACACAACAACAACTTTTTATAAACATTCATCTGTTTTAAAACATTACATACAAATAAAGAAAGGGTCAGAACTAGGAAATATGTAAAAACTGGATTTGTTACAAAATTTAAAACTTTGATATAATACATACCCAATAAAAGCTTCTTTAACGCCAATTGTGTTTAACCATATGCAAGAAATTTTTTTTTTATAAACAATCTGGAAAATTGTTTCTTTATTTCTTCAGTCAATATCTTGAAAAGAAATTTCATTTCTTTATTGACTCCAGTTTTCAGCAGAAAGATACATGGCATGCAAAGCGAATCAAAAATATCGGGTTCTTTCAAGTTCCAATAAGTAATATTATTCGTGAAGTTAGGTATTTATTATATAAGAATATCTTTACCTTTAAAAGGGATTTTACAATATCCTCGACATTCAACAAATATTTTTAAAAAATAATTCACTTCATCATAAGAAAAATTAGGGCAGGGTGATTGACTTTTTAAATGCCTGATCTATTTTGTCTAGTGAGAGATATATTCTTTTTTTATATACTGACAACCAAAGATGCATATAAAATTGCAATAAGACTGCATGCAATGTGTGCATTATTTTGTGACCTCCAGATTAAAATTTGGTAAGAGAATATAATTTTTTAATGTATAGAGTCAATCAACAATGGCTAATGCAGCCTCAGAGAAAATAAAATCAAGTGCAAAGTGAGTCTTCAGTGATAAATGCTGCCTGAGCGGAAAGTACAAAATGAGTCACCAATGGCAAATGTGCCTGAACCGAATGCACAGAATCAGTCATCGGTAGCTGGCAAAGCACGAAAAATATATTATAAGTAACTGGCATGACTCTTAACCTGTTAAGAAAAAATGCATTAAATGTTGGGAGATGTAGTATAAGTCTATGCAAAAGAGTTTCATAATGGTTTATATGGCAGGAAATGAAAAGCACCGGCCGAATAAGCTATGGCCGGTGTATAAATAAAAACGGTAGAGGGTAGATAATAATGAATAGGTAAAACGTAAGAAAAACCTAAAGCTCTTACAGAAATTATAAATTTATGTTTATTATTCCTTCTGATAACTATTTCAAGAATATCAGGTGTGAAGGTTTCCGATAAATTTGATAGCGTTGTTACCAAAAGTGCGATCGTTGCTGCCATTGTACAAGATATATTTCATGGAGTTCGTTGGTTTCATTACGACCGCTTGGAAGGCGTGCATTAAGATCGGAGGTCGTGTTACTAGACTCTTCTTGCAATAGGTATGGCCTACTAAATATGAATTTATTACGTCTGAGTTATTTTTGAATTTCAACTTATCCCAACACTTTCAATATTACGAGCTTTCCATCACTCATAGTTTTTCTTTTCGACCCGAAAAACTATCACGAAACTTGTTTGGATTCCCTTCTTAACGTTTGGTTTCTCTTTTTTTTTTTCCGTCGCTCTTTATATCCTACTATCTGGTACAATCCAGTGAAGCTTATGAGGGATTATGCGAAAGGAACATTTTGGAAAGAAATTATGAAATAAAACAATAAAATATGATCAAAATTCACATATTTTTAAAAAATTCAAATGTAATTACTTCATTTCATGTAAAGATTGCAGTTCAGCGATTCTAATTAAACTTAGTTTGACAATGTTGTTATGAAATCTTGTTTGATTTTTGTCCAAGAGCTGAAGAATAGAAATCTGAAGAAGTTACTGCTTTGTCCTCTGACATTGATTTTAACCAGCATTACTGAATTGCAATTAGTCTGTAAAGGCACCTAAATATAAGATGCGATTCGTAGATTTGCTGGATGTTTCTTCAAAGCTAAGTTCAAAAGCATCACATAACTTCTCCTGAATAAGGGGTATTCCTCCCCCCACCCCAAGAATAAGCCTTACTTATCCATACATGCAAGGATTTAGTGAAATTTAAACTTTAGCTACTGCAAGTAACTTCGATATAAAAGATTGATCACCTCGCATACGATTTGTTATGGGTCTTTGTTTGAAAAATATGAGAAGATATGCTGGACCAAGCCTGGATAGCATCATCTCAGAGACATATATTTAATCAATAATAATGCTATCTAAATACATAAATGGAGTATAAAGGGAATGAGAGCATGATTGCAAGATATGTATCAGACCCCTACCTGCAGTTCCCCTGCTGCACCGCCCCCCTGCGAACTGTTTCCTGCACATGTCCAGCTTGGTCATGACCACGGCCATGTCGTAGGCCGGCAGCCGGTCTTCCAAGTACAGGTACTTGCCCATGTCGGTGAGGGCCGCAGCAGCATCGATGGCGTCCCGGTTCGGACTCGGAAGTCGGTTACGTTCCAGGTAAGGAGTAGCGTCTTTGCTCTGGAAACAGTATCAGGAAGTGGCGCTGATTAGAACATTCACGGATACATTTTCAATAACATTCTTGTAAATATTTAACTCTGTTTTTTTTTGTTTTACATATGTTTTCTATTTATGATAGTGCAATGTTATTTTCAGTGTGAATTTAAACCGTCCACCTATAACCTAGGAATTATATATTTTGTTTGATTTACTTATACTTGTTCTGAGTGGCAACAATGTGTAGTTTGTTTTTCCGTTAATAAGGAGCTGTGATATGAAATCAAGGTCTTAACTGCAATTAAGAACACTGATTAGTTCACATTTGGAAGTATAACACTCATCTGGGGATATTTTGATCATTTGAGTGAACTGTAATAGAAAAGGAGTCCGCAACAATCTTTTTATTGCCGTTGTTTGCAATTCTCATTTAATCAGTCATGTTATCTTTATATTAATGTGTTTCTCTTAATAATGAAAGCCTAATCAAATAATGAAACAATGAATGCTTGAAAACAAAAGCGCTTTAAAATTTAAATTTTAACTAACCCAACAGCTATGAAGTGAAGAAACTTTTCAGACATCTAGTTCAGCGAAGAAATCTATTGTACTTTCTTTGGCTTCAAAAACCTAAATTATTAAGTTATCTGGAAAGATATTGGTTGGAATATTTTGATATGAAAACTGATTCTGATAGAGATCAAATCGAAGAAGCTACTCATCAGAGTAAAGCTTTTTTAAAGAAGAGCCATATAAAAATCAATTTATAAGTTTCTTGAAGACCCTGAAGTAAAACTTACAAATCCAAAGACATTGAAAACTGAATTTTCATTATTTAAGGCATTTTTAATATTTTAATTTAATCAGGCATATTATCTTTATGTTAATGTGCTCCTTAGTAAGAAAAGCCTGGCCAAATAATGAAACAATGAAAGCTTGGAAACAAAAATGCTTTAGAATTTAGATGTTAACCAGCCCAACAGCTTTTGAAGTGAAGAAACTTCTCAGACATCTAGTTCAACGAAGAAATCTATTGCACCTTCTTTAGCTTCTGGCATTGGCAACTTGTCCTCGTCTCAGCAGAGTTGCCTGAAAGTGTTACCCGACCAGAGACTATCACCCGCTCCGGACCAGGGACGGCCATCAAGGGGGGGGGGTATGCACCCGGGCCCCTCGACTGAGGGCGGGGTCCCACTATGATTAAGAATTAAAACACTGCTTTGAACAATAATAATGCTACACTTATTAAAAATCTAAAAGCTTGTTTTCATGTTTCTGGCTGAGCATCGACTGACGCCTTCATTAGGCAAAGATCGCAGTGATATCTATGAAAAGGCGGGAAAAGTTCATTTATAATTAAGGAAATCCCCGTCAGGCCGAGCGGCGTGCCCGGCGCCCAACAGTCGAGGTTAAGTTCAAAGGAACTTGTTAATCATCAGCTATCTACTTTTGTCTATATCTAATGCTTTCTTACGATCCTTTACATTGCCAGTTACTAAAAACAATAAATGCTGAACTCTCTTCCAACAAATCAAAATGAAATAAAGGATTCTCTTCGGACAAGCATACGGGTGTAATGCTTAAATGCTCTTGCTGTACTAAGTATCGAAAAAGAAATTGGACAAATTTAATTTTCCTGGAATAATGAATAGCAAAAACAAAATCACGCATTATTAAATACATATGCATTTTTTTTTTACTTAGCTAAAAATTTAGGGCCCCAAATAGTTTCTTGCCTTCGGGCCCCCACATAAAGAAGGCCGGCTCTGCTCCGGATGGCGAGTTCGATTCAATCGGCGGTACTCCTAAAATCTCGCTGTCGCTGGTGGGGGGACGGGGGTAAAGGTATTCTACTTTTGGCGTTGCTGCCTGCAACGCCATAATTTCCTGCTGTTGGCAACAGCAGGAAATTATGATTATTATTTTTGAATAACTTCCCGAGGTAACTTTGTAAACGTTATCATTTTCTATTTCATTTTGCTGCAGTTCAAACTTTGAAGTTAGTAAATCATTGATGTGTATGGCATCTTATTTCATCAAGCAGTTAAAGTGTTTTAAGAATTATTAACTAAATACATATATTTTTTAATAGATGAAGTTACTCTCCATCGCTAAAAGCTTCAAAAAATATTAAGTTTTCTGGAAAGATATAGGTTGGAATATTTTTATATGAAAACTGATTCTGATGGAGATCAAATCGAAGAAACTACTCATCAGAGTAACGCTTTTTTAAAGAAAAGCCATATAAAAATCAATTCATAAGTTTCTTGATGAGTCTGAAGAAAAACTTACAAATCCAAAGACTTTGAAAGCCAAATTTTCATTATTTAAGGCAACGAATAAAAGAAAAAAAAAAGATTTGTTATTTGGTAACATAAAAACTTTAAAACAAAACTCAGTAGCTAGTGAACGAGTATTTTCAATTTCAGGCAATATTGATCAAAAACATAAGAACAAGATTTTTTTCTCCTATTTTCTTAGGATAAATTAAAATTAGTGGAAGTAGTATAAATATTATTTGAAATTTTTTTGAGTTTTCATTATTTTGTGTAAGCAATATGTATATGCAATCCCAATTTTAAAAAAAATATATTTTGATATTGATGTTGATCTTAATATTATTTCATTTTTTGTTTTATTATATAAATTAAATAAAATATTTTTCGCTAGATGTCGCTACGAAAAAGTGCAATGTGTGTGAGAAAGAGAGTATAAAGAAAAATTGTTTGGTAAAACTTCTACGCTTTTTCAAATTGCCTTCCAAATCTTCATATATAAAATATTTATTTTATTTTATTTTTTATTGTTATTATTATTTTGAAAAATTGGCATATGAATGGCGAATATCCTTTTTGCTGTAATAAATTTTCGCAATTCAAAATAAATTTTGGCTATTAGCAATGGATTTGGAACATGAACTATAATCTGTCAATATTCAAATCGTTATTCTGGAGCATTAGGTCATTCTTAGGCATATATTGATTACTGTGACTTCTCTTTTTATGACCAAATGGAAAATATTGTTTATGAGAAAAACCGGTAAACCTTATTAACCAGAAAATAGGCTATAACGGATTAAGGTTAAGGAATAAAAAATCACTTAAATATTTATCTGGCAATATTTTGAGTAGTTTCAACTATTTATTATGTTACAGCTGTGAGTTTTCTTTTAGAAATATCATTTATTATATTTCTATTCTAAATTACTTTCACTTATAAAGATTTGCTATACTCTCTGAAACGATCCAAAAGTTATTCAAAGGTTATGAAAATTGTAGATTAATTACCATTTACTCTAAGCTTCTAACTAATCTATCCATGTATGTATTTAAGCACATTAATATGATATAATAATTTACATGCAATCTATGCATAAATTCATTGATCGCCAAATCTAATACTATAATACGAGGAGTGGTTGTCAAGTCGAAAATCGCCCCAGAATTAATAAACTCCGGTAAACTTGGGGATCTGGGGTTTTTGGCCACGAGGAATCGATTGGTGCCGGTTTTGAAGCGCTACGGTCGAGCAGTTCGGAGTTACAGATAGGATATTTTCAAACTTTATTAGTTCGCCATAATGGCTACTTAAATTTGCAAGCGGTAACGTGCTGCCATCTATAGCCAATATGGCGAACTAATAAAGTTTTATGTTTATGCTGTTATAGGTTTATAATATGTTTCTTATGTATGTGTATATGTTTGGTTTTTCTAAATAAATTTGTCAAAAATATTGAACTTCAACACACTTCAATATTTACCTTTACTTTACCTTTGTATAGAATAGTTCCCTTTCCAAACTCTAACTTTGTTTAGAATAGTTTACAATGGTGCACGTTAACCGGTTATCTTTTCACCAATGGTTTCACAAATTTTCTTATGGCATGTATTGTTTTGATAAATCACAATTGAAAATTTAAATCTACGAGTTAGCTTCGATACCTGTTTTCTCCGAGCGGTGCTCGGTCACCCGCTGGTATTTGTTAATATGACCTCTATATGAATTAAGTAAATAATTTGTAATTATCAGTTTGAAGGAAATTTTAAAATGAAATATAATGTGATAAGAGAAACTTGTTTGGGAATAAGATAATCAAATAACAGCTCAATTTTTAAAATTAACTATTCCATTTCTTCTAGTGCATAATTGTATACATCTTCTGCTGTGTTTTCTTCTATTGTATAAAGTAATTAAAAAAGGGACAATATTAAATAAGTTACTTTTTAAATGTTCAATACAAATGTTTAAATGTATGGCATTTTTCTTATACTATACTAGTTTTTCAATCTTACTAATAATAAGGAATCTTGTCGATTATTTCCTTATACACTTTTGATAAATGAGAATGAATCAGTTTTTGTAGTAAAACAATAAAGTGTTTCACTTACTTTTGCAACAATAATTCCTGCTAAACTTATTCTGATTTTGGGATTTGTCAAAGCCTTATACCTCAAATCAACCTTTAAAAAGAAATCAAAGCATTAAATCCATAAAATTTCACAAAACATCAGTGTTTTTTCATTATATTTCAGATACTTTCTAAACAATGTCAAAAAATATATCATGACACTCTGTTTAAAAATAAAGCATTAATTATTATGAAAATCAATTTATATTCATATAAAATGGATTACATTTTTGTCTTAATTAAACAAGGTAAAATACATTCCCCCCCCCAAATGCACACTTTATTAATTATTTTTAAACTGCCATTTTTTTAATTCTTAACTTTGCCGAATAATCTCTATAAACAAAAATGAATGCTTGTCTGTATGTCTCTTATGTCTTCTTGAACCGTTCATCCGATTGCGATGAAACTGGGTCAGCTTATTGCGTACACCCACGGGATTGTTATAGGGATATTACAATTATCTAAAATTCGAAAAAAATCGAAATTCAACAACATCTATTTGCCAAGGATTCATCTCCAAATAACTCGCCGAGGAGACAATAGATTCTGTAGAAATGATAAATCCAAGTTCATAAGGTTAATATTTTGTAGATATTGTACCCAAATATCATGCATGTCATTCTCAGTGGTTACATTTTTATTACAGACTAGCCGCCTTTGGCGACCAGCTGGTTCGCCATGTGTAAAGCGTTCTAAAATTTTCAATTAAATCACATATTCATTAGCCTTGAAGTAATTCCGGGCATTGATTGACCTGAAATTATTATTTTCTTTAAGATGATGGACGGAAAGTTCTAAAAGTACACCTTTTCCTAATAATATTCTTTAATTTTATAAATCAGACAGTTTTTAACCATCGGTTATGCTTCCAAAATATTAAAAAAAAATTCGATGATGTTGCCAAAATATTAAATATGTTTTTTTAAAGAAAGCGAGAAAGCGAAAAAAGTATTAAATTAATGATACAGATATTGCAAACGATTATATAAATATGTCATTAAGTCGGGATTTCAATGCATATCCTGTCTAAATTCAATCAGGTTTACCGTAAATAAAGAAGATTTATTGAGTTAATGATAGAGATATTGCAAATTGCGATTAAAGAAACCTTTGCTTTGCTTATATTTTTTATTTAGAAAATATCACATTTTATGTTTCTTTTATTTTATCCAGTCACGTGCTGAAAGTTGTATTTCTTTAGATTTATTTGCGATGATAATTTTTTTTATTTGAACTTCCGGCATTCTTTTATTTTATCTAGTCACGTGCTAAAAAACATGGTTAAAATATTTCTTTAAAAATTCGTTAAAAATAGGAGCTTAAGGTATACATTAAAACACTGATACCATTAGAAGGCTAATTTTTTAATCTTTAAAGGGATGTAAAAATCATGTTTATGCGATCATATTTTCGGAAGTTATAGCGGAAAAACGTCGAAATTTCGCTTAAATTTTAATTAATTCTAATTCTAATTAAAAATTCGAAAAAAGGGCTCCGAGGTGCACATTCCGAACCTCCAAGGTATACATGTACCAAATTTGGTAGCTGTAGGTCCAACGGTCTGGCCTGTAGAGCGCCAACACACACACACACACACGCACACACACAGAGCTTTATTATAAGTATATAGATATAGATTATATGAGAAATTTTCAGGGACACCAACCCAGAGCTTTTTTAGTTTAAATTAAATTGAGCGTTTTTCGTAGTAACCACCAAAAATATTGTAGGACAAATAATTTTGCATCATCTTAGTTTTCAAAATATTATCTTTTCAACTATATTAACGATTTTATGACATAAATATATTTTCTATGCTTAATGAATTTTGAAAGAAAATCTTTTAATGATCTTTTCTAAAATTAAGTTTGAGAATTCTGAACGAATATGAAACGAATCATGAGATACAATAAATAGTTTCTTTCATCGCTATTCTTAAAGTACATGAGACTATACAATTTTAAAGGAATACACAAATCTAATGCATTAAAAGGAATATTTGCTTGTGCGTATTTTATGTTCTGTCGTACCCTTTATCCTATTTCGATAAAACATTGCCAAATGATTGATTTATGGCACTTAATATTATTTTTTTCAGCGGCAGCAACGCGCCGGGCACCAGCTATTGCTTAATAAATTCTTAATTGAATTGCTGAACATTATCCATAATACGGTAACTTACCCCGTTCCAGAAACTGACGAAGTACCTCTTGATGTGTCTGCTGCTAAGACCGTGCAGGACGAAGCTCCCATAGTCAACCAAAAGAAGTATCTCGGGCCACACAGATGAAGAGGCCACGGCCCTCTTGCTGCGATGGGAGTACATAGGCCCTGTGTCGGCACGGCTGTTGAAATGACCGCGCACGTTATCCAGCGGTACTGCAGACAGGAAAAACAAATCAGAATGGAATGAGTAAATTAAAAGGAAAATATAATATTCTCATTGAGAATAACACATCTGTTTCATTGGAATAATGCTCGAAAATACTAAACAATTTTTTACAAAATGTTAATGTAAATTGAAAATAACACACAAGTTTCTTATGCTATTTTACAGAAATTTAGTTAAAAAAATTTCTATGCAATTTTTCATAACTTTTTTCTTTCTTGTATGCAGCTGACCCCCCCCCCCCCGCCACCACTGAACGTAGGCAGTATCGACAGGATTTGTAGTGGTCGACTGCTGAATAAGTACTCTCCAACCTTACATGGACCGCAGTCAAACCAACATTCCTTTCGAGGTAATAAATAACTGTATCTCTCACTACCTGCACACTCTCAAACAATTAGAATGAAACTATCAATCTTTAACATCATATCTTTCAGGCCTTTGAGATGACCTGGTACCATCAGTGTTTTACTTAAATCCTTACTTACAACCTTCATGTTTTTCCTTTTTTCTGAAATCTGAGTGCATTCCATCAATTAGTGGTAAACCGTACCAATTTGTCAATTTTTCATAACTACACTGTTTCAAAAGTATCAGTCAAATTTTAAGAAGTGATAGGCACCTTGAGAAAATTCTTATCATCGTATAATACTTAATCAGATCCTAAACTATTAAAGATCAGATAGTACTTCCTATTGCACATTTAAAAATGATTGTCTATATCGACTGCTATCATAATTACAGTTATTAAATTACCTGATTTATCAGAAGTTGAAGGTGCAAAGAATCACGTGCTTTCGACAAAACATCCGAAATATTTTCAGTCTTTTTTTCAATAGATATTGCTTTTTATGGAATATGGATTTCAGTTTTTCCAAATTGAAATCCATATCGAAAATAAATGCAAATAACCTACTTTGCAGTTAACAAGAGGTCAGATCGAATTTCTCAGTGGAATTTTTTTATTATTGTCTACAGCCTGTGTTTTGTTTGTTAAATCTTCCAAACCCTCTTTCCTAAACTAACATTTGTTCATTTTGCAATTTTTTTGTAATCATCTCCATCCATCTCATGTAATAGCTTTTCTACTTTTGTTTTTTGGTTTAGAAATTTTTTAGTGTATCTTTTTGTATTTAATGTTTGATATTTTTTTAATTCCTTCTTTTTCTTGTCATAAACACTTTGCTTTCATTTTATTGTCAAGACTAACCTTAAAAATTGTATCGATTGCTCCCACATCGACATGAAATCCATTGTTATTTTCTTGACTAAAAAATTGTTTTTCAAGTGCTATTACTAACACCTCTATTTTACTTTCGCTTCTCCATATCTTATTTCATGTCTTATCATTCAAGAGACACAAGAGCTGTCATTCTGAGCCCTTGGTTAGTTACGGCCTCGTAAGATATGAATATTGCCGTTTTAAATATGTCCTACCACCATTTAAAATTCGTACCAAAAGTTTTGAAAATCCATTTATATATAAATGGAATATATAAATTCAATAAATGAAATCCATTTATTGAATAATTGATAACCATTACAAGTACAGAACCTTGAACTTTTAAATAAGGAAAATATTAAATCTTGCATTACATATTTTCTTTTATTTTGCAACCATAAACAAACAATATATCTTATATCCCAAATTTTAAATATAATTTGCCAACTAAAAAAATGTGATAGTTTAAAGGAAATTTATTAAAAAAATCCCTGCGTCATGTTAAAAATATAATAAATAAATTATTTCTTTAGTTTATATTATCAGTACAGGAAATAAATATTGAAATGTAAGACAGATTGTAAAATTAACACGCAAAGCAAGTTTAAGATTGTAATGATTACTAAAAACAGAAAAAAAAAGGAAGGAAAAGAAAGGAAATGACGAGCTTTAGTGCCAAGACCAGACGAGTAAGTTCGCTGAAAAGACGATTGCTAGAACACAAGATCAGTTCTCCATAAGTGCTTTAAAATCCATTCAGCAGCTCAGTCATAAAAGACTAGATATTCTCAGTTATACTTAAAATTTACTAAATAGTCAAGAGTTCAGGTACAAAAAAATCAAAGTTGAAACAAAGAAATATATGAAAAAAATGTGTTTATAATTAAATATTTCTAAAATAGTTAGAATAATTTAATTACACACACAAATGTGAATTTTCATAAATAAGTTGTGGGATTAAAAATCTATCAAGTGAATAAAAAACAATAATGTTTACCTTATAAAAATGAGAATACTTTACTCAAAAATTGTTACTATTTTCAAAATTTGAGAGCAAGATTTGAAATTAATTAACTTTATAAAAATAGTTTATATAAATTTTAAAAATTTAATTTTATAAATTAAAAAAAATCTTTATGAAACCAAAGACATTAACTGCAAGGAAAACTGTTTTCATTGTATCAAAAGTAAATCACTTCTTCGTATTAGCACATCAGTACTAGGCATTTGAAAATTTGTAATATTTTTTAAATATCCGACATGATAATTTTTCCTACTGTCAAAAGTTTCACTTCATTCGAATCTTTACATCAAGAAAAATTCACCTCAGCAAGCTGGAAAGCAAAGGTAGATAGATTCCTAAATTACTTCTGGAAACATAAACTGTTCATTGTAGAAACGGTATATATTAAGGTTTGCAAATACCTTTTCAGCCCTTAATTTTTATACTAATGTAGCTATCTAAACACTTTAAGAACAAAAGTTTTTAGTCTTAACGATGTTTTACTTTAGCTAATTGAATTGATATTTCCATGTTCAATATTAAGAAAGTTATTGTTCCACCTACTAACTAGACGAGCCATTTATGAACTCGTACAAGATTTTTAGATTTTTAACAACAAATGCCAAACCAGTTAAAGTCCAAACAAAATTATTCTGGTTACCCTGTTCACAAGATAAGATGGGTAAAATGTCACTTGGGTTCTAGAAACCATTATCGCTGAAAAATTGAAGGAATTTTTCCGAAGTTTTGCTTGAGAACCATTGCAATAAAGTCTCCCTAGAGGAATCTACCAACTATATAGGCATAGGCAAACTACTTATATATAAAGGAATCTACCTCCTAAATAGTAGGTAGTAGCTACTAAATAATAGGTAGATTTCTACTATATAGGACACATAAGCATTAATAAAATTTAACGAAATATTTTCTCACGATATTTTTTCGAAAGGCATCTAAACAATCGCTGTAAAAACAAATCTCGAATAAACACATTAAACAATCGCTTTCACTTTATCTGGTTTTCAAATCTATGAAAAATTTCCTTATTTCTCCCAAATTTTAAAACAAGTTTTAAAACTAGAAAAAGCAATGTTAAAATGATGCCGAAGTCGTAATTTGAGATCATTAGTAGCTATTTAAAACCAGCTGTACGACCCACACCACTTTTCTCGAGACCGGTTTAAAATAAAAACGTGATTAATGCTTTTCATAAATGGCTGTCAGCTTTCTATATTACGCAAATGTTTATGAAATGTTATCGTAGCTCGTAACTTGTTAAATACATTTAGAATAATTACAGAAAAATATATGTTCAGTTAATTTGTTTTGTATCATGTGAGAACACTTGAAAATGTTGCCATTTCACTAGATAAGAAAGAAATGCAAAGATAAATACAATAATTCAAAAAAAAATAATAATAAAGATAACAAAATATTATAAAAAGAAGCAAAAATAATAAAAAAAAACTTGTTATTAGAGCTGAGTGTCGTGAACTGGCAAATATATATATATATATATATATATATATATATATATATATATATATATAT
>JAPMOQ010055734.1:145662-165069 GCA_026543055.1 Argiope trifasciata
TATATATATATATATATATATATATATATATATATATATATATATATTGTGAAATATATATATATATATATATATAGTGAAAAAATTTCCAATAACGTCAGAACAAAAAACTGCACTCTATTTTAACACTCAGATATGGAGATGGGAATCTTACAATATAGTGGCTGTTTCTCATCGCTTTAGTATGTTTAGAAATGGTGTGGGTTCGAGCTCAAACGACAACGGGAAGGACAACTCAAACGACAACTCTTTAAAGGAGCTGTGCCGTGTTCGACCACAGCCCCCAGGAAAAAACCATAATTTTTGCTCGATCTATCTTCTATCATTGAAATCTGTGTGCAAATGTGTCTGCAGGCGGATCAGAGAAGTCTGTTGTGATGACACTATTATTAAACACTTCCATGTATTACATTTTTAATAATAATTTATTTCATGCACGCCACTTGATGTTCCTTCTTTCGGAAGCCCTGATTCTGAGATACCAAGCGGACGTGAATTTTATCTTTCGATTGTTTTTAAGGTGAAAGGTAATTAATGAAATCGGGTGAGGATTATATAAGTAATCAGATGTGTCATAAAAACTTCATCAAACCCTATTTTTTAAATTCATTTTTCTTTAATAAATTCATTGAACTAAATTTTCTAATGAGATACTCCAGAAATCCCCTTCACAGTCGTGTAAGGATAATCCACAGATTTATAGCCTTCGATAAGAAAAATTATCTTGAATTAATCTATGATCAAATTTCGAATTTTTGAAATTCGATCATAAATAATGATTTCATTATTATAATAGATATTAATACTAATACTAAATTTTAAAATAGATTAGATAAAAAATGATTCCATTACTGTAATAGATATTAATACCAATAACTAAATAGTCATATGGCACTGGCTTCTATATTATTTTAACATAATTAAATTTCATACCTCGCAAAATTCTTACAAATTCAAGTAACAAACAGCATTGCATAAAATTTGAGATTATCTTGTTATATAAAAAAAGAGATAAAGAATATCAAACATACAAAGGTCATGAAGACAGACAATGTATGTAAAAGTTCCCTACTTAGAACTACACAGTTAGATGAAGTTTTCGGCTAATAAAGAGTAGTTTCTCCTTTGAATTCAAAAATGGATATCTTCAGGCTAATTGTCTTTTAATATTGACCAAAGAAGCAACATATTAATTGGATGAGGTCTTATTATGAAATTGACAAAAATTTTCATATTTATATCAATTTTAAACTTATGTTTCCCCAACAATAAAACCTCTATTTCTAACGGTTTTTTTTATTTTGCTTAGATTGTTTCAGATATTATCTCATTCTCGACGAAAAAAGGTAAAATAAAATTATTCGCTTCATAAATCCATCAAGAGCTCAGGACCTTTTAACAGGTTTAATGATATAACTTAACTGGTTTAGCAGCATTCAAATAAATCTCAAGGTCTTTTTCAATAATATTTTATTATATGCTACTGAATTTTCTGTCTCAAATGGGGTTTTAGTGAGATGTTAATGCAGTTAATTCAGCATCTGTTTAAATTTCAGCATTGCTAATTCAGATATATACTTTTAGTACTACTTTCGATATATGTTTTTTATGCTATTATATCCGATCTTATATGGAATCATAAAAATAATTCTTTAATTTTAGAATATTGATGCGCGAATTCGATGTACAAAATGCAACTTAGTTTGGAAGACTGCAATAAATATGTTTTATCATGTTTTCCACAAATTACAATTAAATATTATATCCAATTCCTATTGGATTTAATGCTACTTAATACTTTTTTAATATATTTTGTGGATTTTAGAGTATTAATAGAGACATGTATGATTTTAACTCTTTTGGTCCGTAAAATTATTTAACATTCCAGTATTCCTGACAAATAATATTTCAGCATTTCAATATACAATCACTCCTCTCCTAAAAAAAGCGTATAGATGGGATACCGAAATAATTTTGCTTACCAAAAGTGTCTAAATAATTAAGAAGACTATATCAATATTATTAAATTCACAATGAGGCGGATGATATGCACCCTGGCCCCGCAACTGAGGGGGGGAGGGCACCGTAATTAAGAATTAAAATAGTGTTCTGAACAATAATAAGGCTTCGCATACTAAAAGTTTCCAAGCTTGTTTCCATGGGGCAGGAAACAAGCATTATTGGCGAAGATAATAGAAGTGGTATCTATAAAAGGACGGGAAATGTGCATTTATGAATAGAGAAACTTCAGACATGTTAAGACAGAGAGGCGTGTCCGGTGCCCAGAAGTCGAGGCTGAGGCTGGGTTCAAATGGGTTTGGAAGTCATCAGCTATCTGCTTTTGTCTGTATATAATATAATGTTTCTTACAATCCTTTACATTGCCTGTTACTAAATATAATAAATGCTGAAACCTCTTCAGCAAATTAAAATGAAATAAAGGATTATCTTTTGTCAGGCATATGGGTATAGTGCTTAAACGCTCTTGCTGTGCTATCGTAAAAAAAAGTGGAAAAATTGTCATTTTCCTGGAGTAATTAATAGCAAAAACAAGATCGCACATCATTAAATCAATACGCAAATGCTGAATTTTTTATTACTTTGCTAAAAATTTAGAGCCTCAATTAGTTTCTTGCATCCGGGCCCTTCGTAGAGAAGGCCGATTCTATGCGTGGTGTGGAAAAGAGGGTTCCAGCTTCGGTGTCGTCCTCGTCATCTGATCGCGGTTCAAAAGGACGAGGTTCGTCCCAATATGGCCCTACTGTTGCGTTACAACGGGACGCTAAAATAACCAAACTAAGACAACAGTTTAAAAAAAGAGGCAAGAGCTTACAAAAATCGCTGTGTGAGTCGTTGGACATCATGTGACCCCTGTACACGAAGTGGGCTCCACCCCTGGCTGGAGAAGCTGAGGGTTGTCTGACGGAGCCGGAAGCATTGTTCCGATGCGTGTAAAAGCTGTTGTTCCTGTTTCGCTCGTAGCTTTCATCCTCGTCCAGAAACATCTCGTCGTCCACGAAGCCGTCTTCGGGAATCAGTATAGCAGTGGGCACGGGTTTCACGACGAGATCATTCCCAATCGTGCCTTCCTGAAATAACAGAAGGAGAAATATTTCTGAAGTCAACCGACTACGTTCAGAGGAAAATTTTTGAAATATTGGATGTTTTAAAACTATTTAAAAGTACAGGTTTTAGATGTAGAGTCAACATAATACAAAATACCATAAATACAATAAGATTTTTGAAAATACAGTATATTCTGGGAAATAGGAAAATGTGTAGTAAATTTTAATGAGATTGAACCAAAACGCATAACATTCTACGCAAAATGGTAATGCAGCAATCCTATTTTTCTTCGTACACACGTTATAGAATATAATGCTGAATGAAAGGAACCAAAATCTAAGAAAAATATTGAGGTGCAAAGAAGTGATGGGTACAAATATACGCATAGATGCATTTTTCCCTCAATTCAAAGCTGAATTTTTCGCATAACACCTATAAATGAAAAAGTATTCCCCCAACAGTAAAACTTTTGGTTCATTTCATTGACGCTATTATTTAAAACACGGGCTGACATTTTTACGCAAATACCTCCAATAGTGTTTGAGATATCATGTTAACGGTGGAGAGTTTTTACGAAAATTAAAAGTTTTGAGAAAATGAAAGTTAAAGACAAATTTTAGCTGAAAAATAGGTGATCATGGATGATAGGTCAGGCCTTCCTTTTCCAAGAAAATATATACTGTTTTAGGAAGAGAAAATTCTGTACAGCAAGAAATAACAATTGGATAAAAATCGCCAATGTGGCTAAAAATGTAATGAGTGTAATGGCCAATGAGCCATTACACTCCTAAAATTACTATAAAACAAGCTATTATACTCCACAGCAAAAATATTTCTGCCATAAAATGGAAAGGTAAAAAAGATTTATAATGCTTTAACAGGACATAATGACGTTTGCTGGCACAGGGAAAAAGCTGTATAAAAAAACTATTAAAAACACTGTAAAGCCAACAGTATGGAATGCATTGCAATAAAAACACGGGTGGAGTTGATGAAGGAGATACAAATCTTAGCACATTTCATGTTATGCAATAATTTTGGGAGATGCAATAAAAACCACTTTTTTATAGCCATGATATTATCTTTTTCAATAACTGCGTTATTTTCAAAACTATTCATAAGATAAAGCAAAAATTAGCAGAAGAAATAATTGAGCAAAGTGAACCAATTAAAAGGTGTCAGCAATACGAGAAATTGCGCTACGACAAATAATACCACGAAGATTTATTTGCAAACATTTTCTAATCATATTAAAATAACCGCAGCATTAGTTTTGTTTTCTATTAATGTTATGGTGTAGGATTCAATACGGATTAATGAGCTATGTGCTCCTTTTTTTAATGATTTAGGTACTATTTTTATATTAGGTAGAGTCAACTTTAAAATTTAGAACAGTTATTGAGAACTTTCCTTATCTAAAATGATTAATAATGCTTAGCTATTTAAAGCTCTAAAATATTTAAAATCAAGAAGTATAACATAAAAGTTTCTAAAAATCTGGAAAGATTTCTTGCTCAAAAGAAAAATTAATATTGATGTGAAGAGCTGGATGATTAAACAAAAATTATTTGCAAGAAAATAATAACAGCATCTATACTTTTCCATCATTAACGAAATAAATTGCAGTTAAGTAGGATAAATAAAATAAAACGATAGCATTTGTATAGTTTCTATAAATTAAATCAAAATACAGCAAAATAAAATTGAAAGCAAATTCGCATATCATGTATGCATATTAAGATATAAAATCATATATTGAGACCCTCCTTATTAAATGTTAAAAATTTAAAAAATCATATAAAACAAAGGGAAATTTCAGGAAATTTTTTATTTACCATCTGAATTTTTCCATCCGCTCCATGTCGGATTGTAACCGCAGCCATTTGATCTAAATCATGATAGGTTGTTCCTGGATCGTCATCCTAAAAATTTGAAAAGAATTCTAAATAAAAATGTAGAGTAATTCCTCAGTTTTTCAACCGAATATTATTGCTTTTTAATAGCTCTGAGTATTTTTATTTTGCAGTACATTGATTATAATTTTCATGTTTCAGTTTTTTAAGGTAAACGTCTTGTACTTAAATAACTGCTCATTATTTATTGCATTGCTTAATAGTTTGTTCTACCTTATTTACACAACTCTACTTTCAGCATTGAATATCTATAGAAATAAACTAACATAAAATTTTTGTGTAATAGAAATAAAGTCAATACACAAAATAGAAGATCCCATTTCGTTCAGTTAAGATTGTTTTGGGTGCATAAAATCTTTTAAGCATTTTTCAATAGGTGAAATTAATTTATTATAATTTCAGTATTCAAGATATTAGAATCAGGGGATAGAAACAATCATAGCATTTAGGTTGTAGATAAAAATGCAGAAAATCTTTATTAAATAGGTAGAAACTGTTCATTTTGAAAAGGGTGTCCCAAAATTAACTCAAGTTTTGAATTTGCCTTCATTCGTGCTATAAAGTTTTGGCAACCTTATCAAAGAAAACTCATTTGATACTGACTATTTAGGGTTAGTAATAATGGAATGCTGAGCGATAGAGCAACGTGCTTTCATTTTTTAACAATGTTTCAAAAATAATGAAAGTCTGGTGTCCACTGCTCAAAACAGCATGGACCTCCTAGATCGGTGGTTTAACACCAATGGATCTCATTTGTCAGGTTATTTGAAGTCAAAGGTCTATGCCTGCAGTTCCACAAGCATTTCAAAGCTGCATCATCGAAATTCAGCCATATTTATGTAAAATGATCATGGAAAATTTCGACATAAGAGGGGGTATGTGCCAGCAAAGCCGTGGAGGCCAGTTGCCCCATATGTTATACCATGCATTACTCTAATGGGTGGGCTTGACGATTCATTAAAATAATAAAAACAATGAAAATATTACAATTCAAAGAGATAGAACTCTGCTTATTTAATTCATATATTGCATTAACTGCATTAGCACGTTGCTCTAGCATGTTTACTAACCCTAAACTATCAGCTCTCAAATGGCTTTTAAATATATTTACCAACACTGCACGAATGGTAATAATTTCAAATCTGGTGTTAATTTTGGTTAGGTCTTTATATATGCTTAATACATGATGTTACTTTTTCTCTCTAAAACGAAATGAATTTTGTTTAGTGCTTCCTCTTTTCCAAGCATTCAAAAAGCTCGATCCAATCATCTTACTTCAAACTGAGTTTAATCTATTAATAAGCAAAAAGAAAAGCTTTTATCTTGATCATCATAAAACAGCTTCCCCATAGTTAAATGTAATTCCTTAAGATAAATGTGAATACTTATAGCAAAATTTTGTTTCGTTTCTCCCCGTTTCACCAATCTCTAAATTATATTCATTGTCCGAAATTCAGTATATTGCATGTGAATTCGATTCCATAACATATCGTACAAGTGTGGGCTGATATTCACTATACGTTTATTAAAAATATAAACTTGCGTAATTATTCGTTTCACTTGTACATGACAAGGTAAAATCCATTACTTACCATTTAGTGACAATGAAATACAAACACCTTTATTTACTTAATAGTTCCAGAACAATTATTTTTACGAATGGCAAATGCATTACTATCCGGATTTGCTAAAAATTACATAAATAATGTATCGCCTTCAAAAAACAGCTTGAGCAGAAAATTCAAGGTTTTGAAATAGCGTCGCATCTGTTACGTTTGTTTGAGGAAGGATTTTTGCAACTCAACATTAAACCGAATTGGGGAAAAAAATCCTTTTCTTCCTGTCGTATGGATAAGGGGGACTGAAGTTTCAAATTAGTTTCAAAGAGTCACAACCCCCTTTTTTTTCCTTCTGTAAGTGAATGAAAGGTTTATCAGTTCTCGTTAGTAGGAACTTTAATGGATTGATTTATTTTCTTTCTATTCGATTTGCTAATGAGATTCGTGATCAATTCGTCCCCCTTTTCTCTGTGTAAACACCAAAAAGACAATAGTAACACCAGATGTACTCGAAAGAAAATTCTCACTCGAATAAAAGTAAGGTCATTCAGTTTTTCCCTCTGTCATAAGTTGTTAGCTGCCAATGGCCATGACGATGATTGACCGTGGAGTTACGCGTTATATTGATTGATCTGATTTTTGAAGGAAGAGTAAATCGCAATTTAGAAATGGCTTTTATAAACAATGCTAAAAATAAATAATTGTGCATAAGAGTTGTTATCTAATTTTTATTACGAATAATTTACTTTTTACTTTTTTCATTCCATAGATAGAAAATAAGTTAAAATGCTGGAAGTAAACTAATACATGTTTACATTGCAGTAATAGTTGAAAATAAGAAATCAGTAGTAGCAAGTAATTTGAAAACAAGTTAGTTATGACTGGAATATTCTGGAACCTATCGTATGTATGGTAAAATGGAATAAATATAACGTTGCTTGACTTGAAACCTATATTCGAATATTCACATAATATTTACAGAATTATTGAAAATAATTTGTAAAAATGCAGTTATAAGGTATACAAAATGTTCACGCAACAGTAGCATAACACAAAAATAGGGGATCTTAAAATTACAGAAACCCGTTTTGCGCGCCTTACTGCGTCGAGTCCGTAGCACAACCACCGCAATGTTATACTGCAGCAGTCATGTATTAATCAATTCCTGCACTTATATATGATCTGTTCATCGCAAAAGGATTGCGCATAAGACCAAGAATAATCCTCAGCTCACTTCGATTCACTACAAAGTATAATATTATATTATTAACTTTAAAGTTTAGTTGTGCCTAGCAAAATAGTGGCAATTAAACCGAAAGTAATTTCGAAAAAACTCAACGATATTCTCGTTATTATTATTATTATTTGCGTAAGTAAATTATTTAAAAAAAAAGAGCCAAACGATAAACTAGAAGCGACATCATAGGATGACGTCACCTCATAAAAGTGGTGAACAATGCGATCAAATTGCATTCACTTTCCGCTTACTTTTAATTTTGGCGTACCATTCGAAGGAAACATGGAATGGGCAGAAGTTTTCAATAGTTTCTCAGATACTTTCAGAAAATGGAAAAACTGTATTTAGAGTATTTTGTTCAAAAGAATATATATATAACAGTTATATAGTTTAAAATTCAGTTATATAGTTTATAAAAAACAGTTATATAGTTTAATTTCCTTTACGTTTATTTCATTTAATAAAGGTTTTTAAAGCTAGAATTTGAGACGTACACTTGAGATTTACCTTCTTCTAATAAGTGGCAGAAAGTTTAGTTTGGATGTTGAATAATAGTAGCACGGTGAAAATGAGTTAGCCACTTTCGGGGTGGATTTGAATCTCAGTAAATAAATAAATAAAATAAAAAATACCTCCGTCGTCATTTCTCTGTACTGTATGCCGTTGTTGGTGCTCTCGGCCAGGTACATCTTCATGCTTTTCAGTCGGTCGTCGAAGTCGTCGTTGCGCTGCAGGTGGAGGTGCATGTCGCGACCGAAGGCGGACAGATGGACGCGTTTCACTTCGTCGTCGTCAGTGCTTCGTTTGGACAAGGTCCGCACGTGCACCACTTCGTATTGAGGAACTGAGAAAAATAATCATAGACAGTAAGAAAAAAAAATATATTTTTTTAATTGAATATATTCATATTGGATGTGAATTCGAATAAATTAAAAAAACAAATCTGAATTTGTTCATATTGGTTGTGAATCAGAGCAAATTTATGCTGGAATAATTTTTTCATTAAATGTTTAAAATATATATTCGATAAATTTTTAAAAAGGTTGGTAATTATCAATGACCCTAAAAAATGATTTGTCTCCGGATGTTGGATTACGTATCCGTATTTGCATCGTCAAAATGGATGCCATCTTATAGCGAAGAGTCACTATCCTTGAAATATTAGTTCTTATCATCTTTATCATCTTTTTTACTCATTACTACAGTGTTTCTCAACCTTTTAGTATTCACGGCCCAATTTTCACTCATAATTTTCATCACGCCCCCCCTTTCCCACCACATACAATAAAATGTATACAATAATAATGTATTTTGAGTATTTTGGCGATAAACCTACACTACAACCTTAATTTTAAACTTTACAAATTACCAAGAATACGGAAATTTATTGACATTTTGCAACACCGATCCTCAGTATTGAGAAAACAAGAATCCTATGCCTTTCCATTGCTCTTGCGTCCCGCCATGTCGAGCATTCTCACGGTTTCGGGAGAAGTTTTCGATTTGTCTGGAATTTGTCTGGTCAGCTTAAAAGTTAAGTTAGGAGCGTGTGCAGATGTGAACAAACGTTTTCTGAAAAGGAGAAAGTTCTATGACGCCAATTTCAATTCCAGACAATCTAATTCGAGTCGATCCTTCTATCGCTATTGAATATATTCTGAATGTGTATGTTATATATATTTTCGTGTAATTGCAATTCACCGTATTAAATATTCAGGGCAGTAGACTTATACAGAATCATGGATAAGTTTTTAAGGGTACGTAAGATAGCATTGAACGATAGACAAGCATCAACAAGTACACAGACGAGCGTGGTTCCGAAAATA
The DNA here is from genome assembly GCA_026543055.1 of Argiope trifasciata. Classification (NCBI taxonomy): domain Eukaryota; kingdom Metazoa; phylum Arthropoda; class Arachnida; order Araneae; family Araneidae; genus Argiope; species Argiope trifasciata. The sequence continues at coordinate 155,264 of JAPMOQ010055734.1, forward strand.
AAATCAAGAAAATATTCTCAAGAATACTTAAATTTTGGATTCACTGGTACTGAAGTAAATGAAGAAGAAAGGCCTCTGTGTATCATTTACTCAAAAATGTTGGTGGCAGACAGCATGAAATCTAATAAACTGAAACGACATTTGGAAACGCTTCATAGTGAGTATGTAATCAAACCCAGAGAATTCTTCGAATTAAAATTAAAATCATATGAAAAGCAAAACCCATTCTTTAAAAAACTTTGTCTGTGAATGAAAAAGCTTTAATTGCCTCTTACAAAGTTTCACATAAAATAGCCAGATGTAAAAAGCCTCACACCATTGGTGAAGAGCTTGTTTTGCCAGCCGCAATTGAAGTTGTAAAAATTATGCTTGGAGATAATTTTGCAAAACAATTGCAGTCTATACCTCTTTCAAATGATACTGTTGCCCGTCGAATTGCTGATATAGCTGAAGATGTAGAGTGTCAGCTTTTTTCGAAGTTACGTGACAAATTGTTTTCAATACAACTCGATGAGGCAACAGATAGTAATAAAGATGCTCATTTCATTGCCTATGTTAGATTTTGTGATGATTTGTCAGTAGTAAAAGAATTACTTTTCTGCAAACCAATAGAACTCAAAGCAACAGCACTCGCATTATTTGCTATCTTAAATGATTTTATGAACGAGTCAAACATAGAAACGGAAAATTGCGTCGAAATATGCACCGATGGTACTCATTCTATGTCCGGAATATTCCAAAGTATTCAAGCACTTGTGAAACAAAAATCGCCACAGTGCGTCTGGACACATTGCATAATCCACAGAGAAGCTTTGGCTTCCAAAGAAATGAGTCCTGGTTTGAATATTGTGTTAACTACGATTGTAACCGTAGTAAATTATATAAAAATGAGACCCTTGAAATCAAGAATCTTTTCCGCACTTTGTAAAGACATGGGTGCAGTACATTCAGCGTTACTATTTTATTGCGAGGCAAGATGGTTATCCCGAGGGAAATTTTTGTAACGTGTTTATGAATTAAGAAAAGAAATCGCCGTTTTACTAGAAGAGGAAAACAGACCGGAAGCTGAGAATTTTCGCAATAGTTTATTTCTGATGAAATTGAGCTACATGGTCGAGAAATTAAATAACTTGAATCTTCAACTGCAAGGAGCAAATACACATATATTGGATACCAGTGCTAAAGTTAATGCTTTTTGTAGAAAATTGGAATTATGGAACAGAAATTTAAAGCAAGAAAACTTAACAATGTTTGCAAATTCGAATGATTGTATTAAAACTTGCAAAGCTGAAGAAAAAAATGTAAAAGTTGTTTTTGTAACCATTGAAAATCATTTAGCAATGCTAGCAAATAATTTTAAAAAGTACTTTCTTGCTAATGACAAATTGATATCAAGTTACAAGTGGGCGAGGGATCCATTTCAAAATACTCCCGAAATATTCTCAATTGAAGAGGAAGAAACCTTCATAGACTTCCCGGCAAGCGGCGAAACCAAAAGACAATTTAGTAATAAATCACTCTTTGAATTTTCGGCAGGAGTGGATGATGAGTTTTCTGCACTAAAAACAAGGGCATTCTACTACCATTTTCAACATATTACCTTTGTGACACTGGATTTTCTGCGGTGGCTTCTTTGAAGACAAAATATAGATAGCTAAATATAGAAAAAGAACTGAGAGTGTCTATTTCTAATATTAAACCCTCCTTCGAAAAACTTTGCTCTACAAGACAGGCCCAAGGAAGTCACTAATAATTATTAAATTTGTTTTTAATTCAGTAAGTTGTTTTAATTTAATAAGTTAATTATTAAATATGTCGAGATGTATTTTGTTTTGTATGTGTGTGTGTGTGTGTTCTTTCCTTTCAGTCACTTAATCAATTTTTTTAAATAACATTTTCCCTTGGATATGCTCACGCCCCCCATTAGTGTTCTCGCGCCCCCCTAGAGGGGCGCGCCCCACAGGTTGAGAACCACTGCATTACTACAAAGTACTTATTATATGTGGAATTAATATTTTATAAAGAGTAGTAAAAGATCATTCATTGAATCGACAAGAAGTGACTTATTTTTAAAATAAGACTTCTAGAATGATATTTTCAGCAAATTTAAACACTGTCTTTATAAAAGGTTCTCGTTTTTCTTATCTAAATCTGGCATTATCTGCTTCTGTAAAGTTTCAGTAATCTATATAAATAAAAACGAATGTTTGTCCGTATGTCTCTCCGCTCATCGGATTGCGATGAAACTTGGAATACTTATTACTTGTACTTACGGGAGGGTTAGAGGCATAGCAAAATTATGTAATATGCAAAAATTATTTTCAGATCTATTTACTGCATCTATTAACCAAGGATTATTGTCAAATGAACTCGCCAAGGAAACAGACCAGTTTTTTCACGTAACCAGTTGCCTGCTGGATGCTACGAGTCGGACAGTCAAGGAATTAATTTGTTTCTTTTAATGACGGAAAAACAAAAACAAAAATATTGCCTACCCGAAACCTCTTGAATAAGAAAAAAAAAAAAAAAGAATAGAATAAAAAATAGTTTCTCTTCTCTTTTAAACATCATTCAACTTCAATGAATGTTTACATTTAAGATATCTTTCTTAATTAAAAAAGACAGTTATTTCAAATTCCAAATGATATTTCCAAGATCATTTCTTTTGCGGCAGCAACACGCCGGTTTTACCTAGTTAAGAATAATGAAAACAAATCCTCTTAGGTTTTAAATAAAGATTTTAAAAAATATAGGAAAATATTTTTCCTCAATCTACGTTCTACCCAAAAACAGGTCCGCTGCTGGTAAAATTCATCAGAAACTTATTGCTTAAAATTATGATTTTCCTTGTTCGTTTTCTGATCTTCCTTCAGTTTTATGTTCAATTATGATTTACATACTTTACAGTTACACGACCTGTTTATTGCACTTTTTGTTATATTTCGAAGCTAATTTCGCATTTAACTATCTCACCGCTCGGAAAACATGAATTTGGCAACAGACTACTTCAGAGAGCTGACAAAGAAGAGAATGCCAGGTTCCGAGATCGGTGAAGTCTTTAAAACTGCTGACAGCCAAAGGTTTCAAAGAGTAATGCTTCATACACTACCAGGGTTCCTTTTGTGTTTATGCCAGTCCAGTTTGCATGTCAAAAACCCTCAATAAACCTGTTTTGTGAATATCTGCGCATTTGCTGGAAAAATGTATTACACAAACAGCCACGAATGCAATAAGGTGCATATGTCATAAACACGCATGTGGTTGGAGTAATGGTATATATACGTATTTAAACTTTTAAAGACCCATGAAACATCACGAAAACACGTTTTATGAGGTTTAAAATGAAACAGTATCATTATGTAAATAGTAAATATGGGTTTATTCGGTAAGTGTTCCTATTGCTTTTTTATTCCACGCACGACAAGACCACAAAAGCAATTTATGATTTACAAAATCTGATAAGACATTTACTGCTGATTAATATCGATTCATTACAAGAAAAAAAAAGATGATTTTCCCCCCTAGGGCTCTGGAATAAAATCTGTTTTTGCATCTGCACCAGCATCATGACGCATTATGCAATTCTTATTTACTGCGCATCGAATGAATTGGCTTTCCAGTGATCAGAACATAATTAATAGTTCCCAGAAAATCCGGGCATAATTTTTTTAAAAGATCCGCACCCATAGCAACATGCGCAGTCGGTGGAATTAAAAAAAATGCGAAGACAAAGAAAGCGAAAGGTGCCGTATGGCGACCCTGATAAACACCTAAATGCAAATAGTTCTCTCCTTGGTTGAAAGTTCAGCATGCTGCATTTCATCTTGAGTTTGTTCGAATCGGGTGCAGGAGGAGGGGGTGGACTGCTGCCCTTGACACCTTAAGTGGCACCCATCATTTTGCAAATTGGAATTTCCTTGTTTCGACGGGAGAACTTTTCCAAGGATGATCGCAGAGAGAAAAAAGCAACAAGTGGATCTGAACCGTTAGGCCATGACGTAACAGGGACATCTGATGCGGGGTCGTAAATAAATATTCGGCAAGCTGATGGGAAAAGAAAGGATCGTGTATCCCAGTTTCCGGGAACTTGATTTGAATGCGAAATTTAGAGAGTTGTTGTTCATGATTATGTTAAATATTTTCATTTTGACAAAACATGCAAAAGAATTAGGATTTGTGCAAATTCTTAAGTATTTAAAAATACAATGTAATCAAATGTAGCTTGATATGATTGCTTTAGAATCATTAAATGTAGTCTATGCTTTCGTATAACAAGGATAAATTTGAAATTATTTACAATGAAACAAGTTATGTGGTCGAAAGGGCGCAATTCTGTCAAGTAATTCAGTTCTGTTTTAATTCTGTGGCCTATTCTTTTAATTTTGTCATTCAATAAAATCAATAACTCATGTCAATTAAGTTAAAATACATTTACTGACGTTGAAGGACATGGTTTACACGGGGACAAAACTATTTAGAACAATAACATTTAGCATGCATGCATTAAAATAATACTCGGGGACTACATAATGCTTTACGCTCGCTTCCAAGACAAGAACTGATTGTTCATGACAGCGATGGCAAGAGGGCCGAGGACACCAGTTATGGTTACAGTCAACCAAATTCTTTGTGAGCATTCGGGTTGTCATCTTCCAAGAGTGTCAATTGAAAATATGTAGGAAGAGAACCAAAATAATACACTTTTTGAAATTGTTATAATTCTTGAAAAAAATTAAGTTAAATTTTAAGTTTAATTCTTAAAGCATGCTTTTTTCGAAGCTTGAAAATCTAGAAAAATATACTAGAAACGTCTTTCATCGAAAAAAGGGTCAACTATTTTTTTACAGATAAGTCAATATGATCTGATGTAGGAGCCATTGGGATTTTATATAAACTTTCCAAACTTATTTATTGATAGATTATTACAATTTCAAGTGTCTCAAGAATAAAAATAAATTTCGTAATTTAGAAATTAAACTGTCGACTGTCATTAATAATTCTTGTATTTTGTAAAAAAGAAAAAAAAAAAAAAAAAAAATTATTTCTAGTTATTACTTGTTACATTCTCAACATTTAATATTAACAATAATTATTACATCAGCACTTTAAAATTAATTTCAAAAAGTGCGTAATACTAGTTTTGTATTAAAATTCAGGAATTTATTGTCTTAAATTCATTGAAATAATAGAGAACATTTAGAAAAAAATGTTTTTTTTTATGAAATTTTAATTTGGAATCAATAAATATTAAAATTTTAAAAATCTTCCTAAACATTTGAGTATTAACAACTTTTTCAACCTCTCCAGTAGATTTTTTTAATTATAACAATTCCAAAATAATTTTTTTTTTAATTTTGACAGTTCAAATCTTTTCGTTTCGTTCATTGAAAGAAAATAATCTAAAATATTTAATGCATTCCTTCATGTATTCAAAGTCTCAGAATAAGTTTCATTGTCTATCCTTTGAACTTCGACAGCTTAAGAAGCAATATATATGATGAGAGATCCTGAAATTTGATAAAAGTTGAGAAAAATTGTTCTGATCTTATACCGGTGCCTCCAGAAGTGTTTAAACTGGATACCAAGGTACGAATTCGGTAAATTTATGGACGAGGAAAGATTAAATGAAATATGAAAAAAAATGCCGAAAGATTTAATACTAATTCAATTCATTTATCTATACTTATAATAAAGCTCAATGTGTGTGTGTGTGTTGGCGCTAAACAGGTCAGACCGTTGGACCTACATCTACCAAATTTGGTACATGTATACCTTGGAGGTCGGGAATGTGCACCTCGGAGCCCTTTTTTCAAATTTTTAATTAGAATTTGAATTAAATAAAACTTAAGCGAAATTTCGACGTTTTTCCCCTATAACTTTCGAAAATATCATTACACAAACATGATTTTTATATCAATTTAAAGATTAAAAAATCAGCTTTCTAACGGTATCAGTTTTTATAATTTATAATGTAAGCTTCTATTTTTAACGAATTTTTAAATATATTTTATCCTTGTTTTTTTAGCACGTGACTGGATAAAATAAAATAAAACAATGCCGGAAGTTCAAATAAAAAAAAACAACAGCTATCATCGCAAATCAAATCTAAAGAAATACAGCTTTCAGCACGTGACTGGATAAAATAAAAGAAACATAAAATGTGATATCTTCTAAAAAAAATAAATGCAAGGCAAAGGATTCTAAGAAATCGTTTGCAATATTTATATCATTAATTCCATAAATCATCTTTATTTACAGTAAACCTGATTGAATTTAGACAGGATATGCATTGAAATCCCGACTTAATGGCATATTTCTAAAATCGTTTGCAATATCTGTATCATTAATTCAATAATTTTTTCCCTTTTTCGCTTTCGTTAACAAACATATTTAACATTTTGGCAATATCACCGAAAAAACCTTTTTAATATTTTGAAAGCATAATTGATAAATTATTAGAGCATTAAACTCAAAAAGTTTTTCCGAATAAAGTTACCGACTCTTTAACTACTAATAACTGAATCTTTTAACTTAAACTATTTCTTAAATTTTGGCTAAAAAATATATGATTGAATTGGAAATTTTAGAACGCATTACTTATGGCGAACCAGCTGGTCGCCAAAGGCGGCTAGTATTTTATAGAAACGGAAATATCTTTCTGTTCTATATTATGTCAGTTTTAAAATTCTCGATATCATTCAAACTGCTTCTGGATACACTTGGTACCTATTGACTTTCTCGCTCTTTCAAAATAGTCTTCCTTATGATGTTTTATATCTAACAATGAAATATTATACGTTATTTTTATACATCAATAATATTTTTGTATCTTTAATATTTTTAGAAGTTAACTTTCAATGAATTGATTAATTTCATTTCATTTAATTCCATTTCATTTTCAATTTAATTCCATACAAGTTGGCGCCACTTAATAGAATATTCTGAAATAATTGATTTAAAAATTCCTTAATATTTATAATACATTATCAAAAAAGAAAGGAATAGTTAAATTTTCAAAAAACATTTTGCTTTTATTTATACTAATAAATGTGAGTTTCAAACAACTTTCATTTTTAAAAAAATTGTTAATTAATTTTAAAAAGTAATTTGCACTGAAAGCATCTATAAATTTAGAATAGGTTTTTAAAAATTGTTGGAATGTTTTCTTCACTTGCTTTTATGTTGTGCCTAGAATATGATTGCACTGAGTAAAGAAGTGTAAGTTGTCCAGTCGTCCTTTTTTTCTGATCACTGTATGCTTATGTCATAATTAATATGATTAAAGAATATTATTATTAATAACGAAACATTTCCGGTGCTGTGGTTTATATAATTCTTAGGAATTGTCTGAAAGAATTCAAAATAAAGTCATTTTCAAATAACTTTTGGACGTATTTCGGATAAAAATTCTCTACGCATCCAGACAATTACAAAGTTGAAACCTGATTTTCCTTTAACGACGAAAATAATGTTACACCTCTACAAGTTCCATTTAACAATTCCCTGCGTGAAATTTCTCTGCAATCAATTAACCTTGAGAGGTATGGTTCGCTTTTGAAAAGATTCGTTTGCAAATTACAAAAGACAATCAAACCGATGCATGCACAACAAAAGATTCCTCTTCTGGACAAACACCCACCAAACAAAACGCCAAGCAGCCCTTGACCCCGCCAATCCCTTCAGTATTTGGCTTCGAAATTTTCACAAAAAAGATTCACATGGGTGGTATACTCTCTTAGAGTGACCTTCGCTGCGTGTACGTCCAGTGGCTTCGTCTTTTTAAACGCTGGGCGGGAATCATCTTCGAGTCCGAGATAGATGACTCTGTTATTTTCTTTCTCACTCATCTCATCATCACGGGTGTCGGTCACGATTAAATTCTTCGCATCGCTTTTTTCTTGAATCACACTGTTTTGAAAAGTGGAATATAAACAGACCGCCTTGTTTGTTTGCTTGCCGGAGAGAGTTGAAAGAACAGAGATTTGCATAGGACATCGCGAGTGATCTCTGGATTCGAGATCTGCGAAGGTCTGAGGTGAAATCCCTCTCTCTGTGTGCGTTTGACCTCGACATGATTCCGTACCGGGAAACGTCTCATTATCTTATCACTCGTCTATCGTGGGTGGACGTCAGGTGTAAAGAATACGTTCTCCAAATGTAATCGCACCAATGATACTTGTCTGCAAGTTTATGATTATAAAATTCCTAACTTTGAATAATTAATTGTTATTGATCATCCACAAGGAATGGTTTATTTTTCTAAAAAAATAGCTGGGAAATATTTTTTATTTCTCGGGAATTTTAATGATTTGGCATTTGCATCTTTCACTGAATTTAATTGAGTTTCTGCTAATCAAGACTTTTTGATGGCAAGAGGAAGATAAGATCACGATTCCCTCTATATTTTAACATGAGCATGAAGAATTTGAATGCACTTCATATGAAACGAAAAAGCGATAATTAGCAACTATCTTGCTTTTAAACATACAAACCAATATCGCTTAATATTTCAATTCCTACAAAAATATCTTTTGCAAATGATCGAAGACCCCATGGCGTTTGATGTTGCAAATAACCGAACTGTGCTTAACAATCAAAATATGAGCAAGAATTTTAAAATGAGGTGACCAGTTTTGAGGATTTAAATCCAGAAGTTTGCATATTTCCAAATTTAAATTTTAAAATAAATAAATATGCTGAAAGTACAGCAAAGAAAATTGCTTAAAGTAGTGATTATCTTAGAAAACTGAAAATTTCTAACCTACCACAACCATTAATATTTATACAGATTCTTTCATCTGTATAAATATTAAGGGAAAACAAATTAATTATCTGTGAATATATATAAGAGTTACTTAGATTACTATAACTACTACTGAAATTTCATTACATTGACATTTATTTAAATTTCTCCAGCATAACAGAAAAATATCTGAAGGAGTTCACCAATAATTACGCAGTTCACCAACATCCAAAATTCTGTTTTGATCAATGAATCTTATAAATAAAATGCACGGATGAAATTGCGCAACGTGAGACTCATAAGTCTGAAAATATTTTCATTAATGAAAAAGAAATTGCATGACGTAATGAATCAAAAGGTCGTGAGAAGATAAAAAAACAACCTTGATAATGAAAGGTGGCTATTACGTATTAAATCCAAGGAGATTTTTTATGACATATCTGACAGTATTTTTAATGTTAAGCCACCCATCAAGCATGGAACTGTGATTAACAGAAGAATATAATTTCAAATGTATGGATTGCTTTTGTTTTGTTACGACATTCCAATGCACTAAATTTTTATTAATAATCTTAAAGGTAATCAATCATACGTAGCACGGCATAAGACTTTAAAAAATATTTTATAACATAAATGCAATTTGATTTTTTTAATATTAAAATAAACCCTAATAAATTAAATTATATTGAAGAAATATTTTATTAAAAAGAGGTAAGAATGTAACAACCCTGATCTCTTCATAGTTGTCGCACGCAGTTACATTTAGTTTCACTGATGTCTCGTTTTGAAACAGCTCAAGGGGAAACTTAACTATTTTCAACTCGTTATATTGAACCATGATCGAAGTGAACAATACATATCCAACTCCTGACTTTCGCGAAGCAAGTTGAGTTATAAATTACAAACATTACTTGAATCATGATCAAACAGAACACATATCCCACTCCTGACTTTCGCGGAGCAAGTTAAATAACTTACAGACAGTACTTGTACGTTTGGTACAGCCAGTACTTGTGCGTTTGATACAGCCAGTACTTGTATGTTTGGTACAGCCAGTACTTGT
>JAPMOQ010055734.1:167150-200530 GCA_026543055.1 Argiope trifasciata
CAGTACTTGTACGTTTGGTACAGCCAGTACTTGTACGTTTGGTACAGACAGTATTTGTACGTTTGGTACAGCCAGTACTTGTACGTTTGGTACAGACAGTACTTGTATCTTCCTTCAACGTCAGACGTGAAGTGCCCCAGGCTTACATATGAGACGAAATTGAAGTAAGATTGGATTCTGGGCCCGGAAAACTCTGATTCCAAACCTGCCACCTTACTCCAGAGAATTTAGCCTGTTCCAGGTCCGCTTACAGGTCGTTCCGCTGTTCCAGTTCGTTTCTTCCGTGGAAGCTTATCTCAAAACTCGATCTTTGTTGTTCTAAAATCTTCTCATAAAACAACCACGATTCGAAGTTACTATCGATGTTTTGTTTTTCCAATATTTCACTTAAATTGCCAGTAGATTGCTTGTTTAATATTTTTAGAAAAAAAGGGATTTGCTCTAACTATATTTGTTTGAAACTTATTTTACTATACTGTATTCTATGAATCCTTTCCAGTGCCGATTTACGTAATTAATATGTTTTAAGCTAGGGGAATATCCTATTCCAACAGCGGTAGATTTCCCACAAGACGTATAAAGCTGATGGTGTAGGATGACACAAGTTGTTTGTTTAAAAACAAAATTATATTAGTTGCCAATTAAATGGAAAAAAAATGCAAATTCTATTAATTTCAAAATATATAAAGACAGTAAAAGAATTTTGTAAGTATAATTGGTTCGATTTATATTTGTTTCATTACGATCACTTAGTTATTTTCAATATTTATGAATAAGGAACATCTGGTTAAATAGTCTTAGGTACACACGTAGATGTTGTGATATCATGAGTTAAGAATAAAAAGAATATATATTAACATGTTTACTATTATAAATATAATTATTATTATTGTAAGTAATCTAACTTGAAAATATTTGAAATTTATTTAATTTTACAAATCTTATCATCAACACGATAGGAGGGGATTGAAATTGTGAGCTATTAGTGGATAAAAAAGAGGTAATAATGGTGGTGAAAAATAAATCTCAAATATTTATTTATATATTTATTATAGCACTGAAGTTAATATTTCAATTCTTTTTACTTAATTTATTTTTGAAAAATGGAAGATTGTAATGATAATTTATTTATCTTTAAAGGTAAAACACTAAAAATGTAGTGAACCCATATTCTTATCCTTCCTTTTTTCAAACCTTCTAGTATCAACTATCAGAAAACGTACCCCAATTTCTTGAATATCATAGTTTCGTGATTATACATCTCAATGTTCTTAACAACTATAAATCTAAGGATTATACCATTGTTAAATTCCCGCAGAGACCTTCGGAGACATACTTATGCAGATTTAAAGTATCCATAATGGTTTTTATTTAAATTCCATGGATTCACAATCGGCATGAGAAATACCGAAACATTCAGCGATGATTTATGCATGAATCATCACACAGAAAGGTGCCCAACTTCGTATTTCTTATGAATTTCATTTCCTGAAAGGATATTTAAATGACGCTGAAAAAAAAAATGAAAGGCGAGAAACCGGTACTTGAACAATCAGGCTAATGAATGTTTTCTGTTGAAAACGAAACGGGAAAAAATTACGAATGCATTACTTCCGCAGTGTTGAATTAAAGTTTTATTAAAGAAATCGTGCATTTAATGTTCAGAATTATATTTCAAAATTATCTGCAACAAACATAAAACTATATTTAAAAAGGGAAATTGGCAACAACAAAAAAGAATGTTTACATTCCTGAACTTAGCAATTTGGGAAATATGAAATGCAAATCAAAATAATTCCACGTTTATTTTCCTAGAATTATGGAAACAGTTGTAAAAACTTTGTATCATATTCATAAACCTAAAAATATATGTTTAAGGTCATGTTTTTCTGCAAAAAATAATTACATGCATAATGAAATCTGGTATAATTTATTCTAATAGGAAGATAAAACGCAACAAATTTCAGTTTTTTTTCAAGTTTTTTTTCGAATAAAATTCACCCAAACCGCAAAAAAAGTAAAAATATCAATCAGAGAATAAAGAGATATATAAATTAAATTTATTTTTACATTATCTTGTATTTATCTTGTAACACTAGGGTATTACTTTTAAGATGATAAAAATATAATAATAATAAGTTTTAAATAAATGCACAGATATAAAGTATAAAAACTTATGAAATAAGTTAATCATAATGCCATTTAATTCTTAATAATAAAGAGCGTATTTCATAAAAATAAAAACCAGATAATAATGTGATCAACAGAAATTTAAAATTAGTATTTATAAAATAATTTTAAAAAAAGGATTTGAAATGCATTTTGAAAGAGGAATAATATAAGAAAAGAATATAAAATAAGAATGCAAAAGGAAAATGCAGTTCCTTCTCCGAATCAAAGGAATCAACTAAAAAGAAATTTTTCTTTTCGGCAATCAAATTTCCTTACCTTTGTCGTAAGATTCTACATGAAATGTCTGTTTTAGTAGAAGTGGATCCATTCGTTTATGAAGCTAAAATGAAGAGTTTCAATTATTATTAACCATTAAAAACAAACTAAAAAATAAATTAGAATGAATGTGCTTACTTTTTATAAATTAATGGGAGAAAAATTCTAAACATAATTTAGTTTCGTAAATAGCAACGTTTCTATTCTTATCGTTTGCGAAATTTTGAAATTCCACAGTGAAAAATTATCGAGAAGAAAAATTATTAACTTCTTGTCTTCTTAATTGTTTTTGTTGCATGATAGAAAAAAAGTGCATTTACTTGTTTTTAGGATTTGTATCACTACTAAATAGACATTTTCATTCTTAGCTTTAATGATTAGAAATTTAGCCTTAATAATTAGAAATTTCTTATTTATCTTTATTTTAACTTACATCTAATAAGTATCTTATTCAGCACATATAGAAAACTTTAAACATAAAGGCTACGAATCCTAAAACTTATATGAATATTTAAAATCATTATTTCATTAATTTGGATTCAAAAGGATCAGCAATAAATGATTATAGAAAGATATTCCAAAATTGTGTTAAATAAGTATATAACAACATGCAATTTTTCGAACGCATAGAAATTGTTTTGCTCAAAATTAATAAATAAGTTTATAAACAAGTTTTATTATTTCCTCAGGATAAATACAATGACATCCGAGAACATTGAATCTAATATAAAATACTTTTTTATAGAAAAACCTGCTTTACTTTACTATGATTTTGAATATTCTTCTAAATCCGCTAGCGCGCCAGATAGCGTTTTGTTTATACTAACCTGCAAATTTGTATAGGTAGATTTGGCAACAGTGAAAATTGTTAGAAAGCTTAGGTAGAACCACAATATTCCACCCGTCGTCTTCGCCGTTCTCGAAGCCATGATGATACTTCCTATGAATAGTTTTTCTGAAGGGTGACAGCAGCTATAAAACGAATCTGAAATCATAAAAAGAAAACGAATTAGATGGTCATTAGCATTTATTAATTTTCTAATAAATATTTGATGATTTTCCATTTACAAGCAAATGACCATATGAATGGGTAAACGTTGGTATAATCTTTATTTAGTTTCTTTTTTATTCTCCATATCATTAAAAAATGCGAATATCTCTATTAAATTTCTGTTTTGAGGACGAGTCGTTTATATCCAGAGTATAAGTATTAAACTGTGAGATTGTTTATTGAGAGAGTGTTGTTATTGTTGACAACAGTGTTTTCATTTAAATTAAAAGTTTAAAAATTTTATGTATAATACGGTTGCAGCAATCTCGCTCTCGATCAATAAATAAAATGGATTTGACTGGATTTTATGAAATACGGGTTTGAATTGCTGTTTTGTTTTATTTCAGGTGCACGCTGTAAATAAAGTGTTTTTAGGTTAGTGGTGTACAATAAAAGCTCCTTATTCGCGCTTTCACTATTCGCGGATTAAAAAAATGCGACCCAATTCCTATATTCGCGGCTAAAAATTTCTTTATTCGCGTATCTAATAAATACATACATCATAATAAAAGGCTTCCAACCCAATATCCTTTACAAATGCCGTCAAATGGACTAATAAAAAAAGTAAAATAGATCTTATTACAACTTAGCCTAAAATAGGCTGTTACATGATATCGTCGAGGTCTTTGACATAAGCCGCCTTCTCCGCGATCGGTGTTTTTGAGAATGTAAGCAAAATTCACAGCCATTAAAGAAGAGGCTTCAACAAACACCGAAAACGTGACATTTCATTTGAAAAATCTTAGTGAAGGTTTAAGAATGGTAAATGATCGTTGCGATTTCTTTATGAGCATTGATCCGTCTATGGAACGAAGTCTTATTTTAAGAGGCAAATTGCTAATGCGACTATTGCGTATCAGTCTGAATGGAGGGAGCTTTTAAAAACTGCCAAGCAAGAGAAAATTCTTCAAACCATTGCCTAAGTCTTAATATAATGAATCAAAATGTTCAAAAACTTCAATTAAATTGATTTTTTATATACATATATTTTTTTTTAATTTTTAACATAGGAACGTATCCTCTATAATCCCATATAAATTACCATCCCGTATTCACGGTTTCTGTATTCGCAGCATATTTATGGAACATATACCCAGCGAATAAAGAGCTTTCATTGTACTTTAAAATGAGTTAAGTCGTATTTTTATACTATTTATTTTTCGTACATGCTTATAGTTTTAAGTACATTGTTTTTAGGATAGTTTTAATCTTTTTGATTTGTTATTACATTGATAGTTTTTCAAAATACCCGGAAAACGCAAATCTAATCTTTCGAAATGGAGTCGACAAGCTCGAGCTATGAAAGTCATTATGAGTATAGAGTCGAATCCTCGAGCAGAATTCAGAAGAATGAAGGAAGCGGAGGGACAGATCAGCTGAAACGGTATTGGAATAACGGAATTGATCTTATACATACACATCAAAATTTCCACGCTTCCGAAGTCGCGGGTAACAGCTAGTATTATATAAATAATTATATTATTTTAATATGTTTGATGGCTCAATTACAAGCAGATATTTTTTTCAATCGCTTTTTTAAAAATACACGTGCGATTTATTGACGTAATTTACACCCTCCTTGACTTTACAAGAGGTAACAAGACCAAAGTACAAAGCTACGGTTTGGGGGTCGTGCCCTTGGGGTGAGCCTCTACCTATAAAAATTCTCATTTGAATCCATCAAAAGGTGTGACATCCGCAACACGAGGTCATGTTTTGCATATGCATTTCCCTGTTTTGACTGAAGAGAGAGTGCCTTTATGCATTACTTTAATCGAACGAACAAACGGCATCAGTATGCATCACTTGCTCCTCACCCTTCAAGTGAATTTGATTTCCATTTACCATTTAGATTACGTGTGGAGACCTTTAAGATCGATTCTTTTGTGATTTCCAAAGCACGATCGACTTGTCAATAGCTCGGGAGTCAGTCTCTCAAGGATGCGTGGGCGAGGTTTGACTTTTTGGCTTTATTCGTTAAATAACAGAATCAAAAAGTAAGCATATTATTTAATGCACGGAAAGATTATTTATGGTTATGCAAAGCAAAGTGTGCTGCTTTTATTTCTGACAAGCAATTATCCGCGACTCTGTTCGCGCGGAAATTTTGATGTATTCGCACGAAAAACTATCAAATAATGACAAATTTTAAAAATTAAACCGAACCTAAAAACGATACATTTAAAAGCGTAATTGTGCTTAGTTCAGCTTAATTTTATGTTAATGAACTTTTCAACAATGGTTTTTAAGCGTGAATTTGCGACAAACTTTAAAACCATTTTTTAATAGCATAAAACCTTTTGTGTATATAAACACTTCTAATAGGATTTATTCCCAAGCGTTATAACACAAATAAAAATGAATATCTATAGGAACTGCATACTTTCTTTCGAATTGCTATAAATTAGCTTATTTTTACTCAGTTAAGCTTCATAAATATTAAATAGAATAATTCTTTTTTTTAATTTTACAAATGAAAAAGAAAATCGCGCAAAGGAATATTTAAAAAAAAACTACGAAAATAATGTACGTAATGATTATACAGTGTAATGCCGGAAATCAAGCGCAAAAAAATTATTACCATAATTTTGATAAAATCTATATGGTAATTAAATTAGAATGATTCAAAGTCAATTCGCTAAATCTTAAAATTTATCAAAATTATATTCTTCAGTAATATTTTTGGAGACTATGAAGGAAAAAAAACTAACCAAAATTTTCCCTAATTTTAATTAATTAAAATTATATTTAAAATATTTTACAGTTAGAATATATATTCTCACTCTCTAAATTACATTTGTCAAATTTAGTATGCCTAAATAAAGTCAATTTAGTATATAGAATGCCAAGTAATAATCAAGCATTCTCCTTTATTAATTGTAGAGACAGATTATATCTGCAAGAATATTTCATACTTTTAAAGATTTTTCGATTTGTTTACATGCCACACGCATTGTCGACATTTTATATTTGTATTGCTACTTTTTTTTCTAACTTTTCTTTGCATTTAAAGGTCCTTTTATTTAAAATCAATAGAAGTAATCTTATGTAACTTAATGCATGACCAAGTAATGATTTTGATGAGCAGTAGAAACCAACATGATTTATTGAGACACAATTACCATGTAATTGTTACCCTTCTCACACATACTACAATGCGTCTTCTAACTGAAATTTTTATGTACGTAAGAAATGGAAGAAAAAAATCAATAAACAAGTTAGATATCACCTAGCTAAGTGCGTGGTAGCATGGCTTATAAATATGAATATTATAGCATGCATGACATTTTGCATCACGGTGAAAATGAATGTTATAGCATTCAAATCCACAAACGCGACGCAAATGAAATCTATAAAGTAATTAGACCTTACTTTAAAGAGAATAATATAGAAAGAGAATAATTTTCTTTAAAATATTAAATCTATATAGAACTGGGTGCGAGTAAGTGTAGCTGGCTTATAAATCTAGATATTTTAGCAATGATACCATTTTACATCCAAATAAATATCAATGCTAAAGCATTCAGGTCCACAAACGCGAAACAAAAGAAACCTAAAATGCAATTAGATCTTACTTTAAAGAGAATAATAATTATATATATTTAAAAATTAAGGTTACGTGGAGCAGAGTGCGAGATAGTGACTTATAAATATGAATATTATAACAGTCACGCCCTTTACATCACAGTGAAAATGGATGCTATAGCATTCATGTGGACAAACGCGATGCAAAGGAAATCCATAAAGCAATCAGGCCTTACTTTAAAAAGAGTAATAATTTTCTTATAAAATTTATTATTACATAGAGCAGAGTGCGAGATAATGTGGCTTATAAATCCGAATGTTCTAGTAGTCATGCCATTTTGCATCACAGTGAAAGTGAATGCCATAGCATTCAGATCCAAAAATGCGATAAAAACTTTTCAATTTAGGAAACAAAATGCAAATTTAAGAAAAAGGGAGAAAAAAAGATTAATTCAGTGTGCATTTGCCTTTTGGGCGGCATCTACTTTTAGCAGTGTTTGCAATATCAGCTACGGTCTGTGGTGTCGAAACGGTAAGTTACAATTCTTCAGCTGCATTAAGGGAGCAGCGCATTACGATTTCTGATTGCGACAGCGCCCTCGGTGGGCTGCTAATCACGAATCAGCCGACATGGTTCATAAAGTCCTTGCGAGCGGCGGAAAACAATGCGCACCAGAAACTTTTGCGCGGACCATTAGGCCCGGGTCACGCGCAGTCGTGACGGCTGGGCCTGCCTCAGTGTGGGCAGTTCCACCATCCAAAACCCACTTTCTCCGTTTTGCTCCGGTTGCGCTCGGCGACGTTGCGTGGCGAACGGATTGCCCGGTCTGCTTTCAATTAGCGCCAGCCACCCAGCCAAGGTGAAGGCAGGGAATTTACCCCGAAAAGTGGGTTAGATTCCCTACGGATTTTCCCCTATACCACTCGGGCCGAGGTGGACCTGTGCGGTGGATGGCCTCGAGTTCGATTCACGTGAGCACTTTTAATTGCTCTCGGGGAAAAAAAGTTCCGACTGGGATTGGAGAAAGGTTTACAGTTTTGTTCAGTCGCTGTTGATTTTCTGAAGAATGAATTATTTCGGATTTTTCGTGTTGTTTTTTATATTATTGGTTGAAAACAAAATCTGTGGATGTTGGGCTAGTTAGGGGTTTGTGCCACAAAACCCTAATGCCATGTCTGGCCATGTTGATCCAAATGTGTGGCTGAAGAGATACAGTAAAGTTATAAGGATTTTTTAAAAAGCAAAATTTGTAAAAACTTATATGTGTGGAGATACAATTGTTTCTAGTTAAATTAGATGGAAAAGACGGGAAAAAAAATCATTCGTGTCAACTTTTGTGACGATTAAACACATTCGCTGCCATTGACGTGCCTGTGCGTTACAAATTATATGTAATTGCCAAACCATCTACTTATTAGAAGACACCTTCACTACCACAGTTAAAAGATAGCAAAAAAAAGCTAATTAGATAAATGGTCCACAGATCAGGCGAGGGTAGTGGCAATGAACGCGATAAGCCCTGGCATGCGTTAATAGCATGAAATATTACACTTGGGAAATTACACTTTATTACACTTGGGAAAGATAACACTTTTCCTATCAATTGAAACAAAATTTGTAATCATTTTTTCTTCATGATTACAAAGAAGCATTTGTAATCATAAAATCCAAATTCGACATATTCAAATTATTTCGTTTTTATTTTAAGCGCTTACATGTATCTGGAAGTGCAGACCGACAGATAGTCAGCTCGTAGTTGGATTCAACACAAAATTTAATAGCTGCAAGCATTAGTTTTCGAACTCAGAGTAGAGATTCGTCAAAATCAAGAATTGGAAATTTTTGATGATTACTATTTTTTTTCTACATATATGAGACAGTAAACATTATTCTTAAGAAGTTACGCTACTTTTTACGACGTTACTTATTACGTTATTCTTTTTCGGCAAAGTAATTCTTAAGAAGGGCGAAGTTGAAGTCACTTGTTCTCCAGACCACCCGCTGTATCGTAATACTTTTATATTACAAAATTTAGTCAAGCAATAAGCCTAGACACTAAGCCCTTGTAAAATTTAAATTAATAGGCATGACCCACGCTGACAGGTTAATCGGTTCCTACAGAAATATTCCGTCCTTTAAAATGTGACTGTCAATTATTTCAATGCAGCTATAATTCACGGCGAAGAAACCCTGACCCTTCGGGTCATTTGTCTGCTGAGATTTTACAGCTTCAAAATCCAAAAGGCTTATTCAAAACAGAGTCGAACACAACAATAAAAAGTACAGGCGCATGTAGGTTCAAAATACTGGCAGTAATGTATTGAAGTGAAAACAATTTCGGACGTCAGTGAATTTCTAAAAACCTTAATTAAGTTAAAATAAACGGTCATTCGCACATTCATAGCATAACAAAAATTATTTTATAAAAAAATCTTTGATTTAAATATTTAGTTCCTAAATTTTAATTCATTCGGATACTCGAATCTATTTTATTTAATTAAATGAATAATTATTTAACTAAAGATATTTCATTTAATTAATTTTTAATTAAATTTAATATATATATTTGAAATTTTGGAAACAGAAAGGCGAGTTCGAAGAAAGCTTCATTTTAAAGTACTCTTTATTTTTCCTCAGGGGATATCTATTTACAAGCAGACGTGATGAAAAAGGCAGAAATTAATTTTCCCTCGTGTTATACAGCACATTTTGATAGGTAAAATATTGCTTATAGTGCCCATATATCATTACGATTATCATAGGGATTTCTGAACATGTGACTTTCAAAGCCAGGGGAAAAACAGGGATCTTTTCATTAAATTATTTGTTTAGGTCAGCAACTTTTATCAATCACTCTCACCGTGGGATACGCTGATTAAACATTTTTACAAGGCATTTCTTGAATTAATTAAATAGACAACGAGGAATCGGATCAGGAAATAAGAGAATATTTTAGAATGACTTTGATGTGGGCAAAATTAAGATAAAACTTTAAAATTTGGATTTAAATTAAATGTTTGAATGTCATTATAAAGGATGTTAATTCAAACCCATCGTATTACATTGAATAACAAGAATGATAAGGGAGATTACACATATTAAAGAACACACGATGTAAGGTGCATTTCATCGGATTATTCTCCATAATAAGTACATCACTCTCGTATTTATAAATCTTTAAAAACCAATTCTTTTCTATATATATGTTGATGTTGCTTTTTAAAGGCCCATATGTTTAAAAAGATATGCAATATACTATTAGTATGTTCAAGAAGTTTAAAATAATTATTTCAAGGAATTTCTGTTAGCAGCATCCAGTTTGTGATTGTCGAATTCGTTTATAAAAAAATTGATTATATTATATTCACTTATTCTTTGTTTTCCGACACCGTTTATACGTCTCTTGATGGGCATGCAGCCAATGCTTTAGTTATTTTAATTTATTGATCCTTTTTTTTTTTTCTAATTTTAAACATTTCATTATTTATTATTAAACTGTTGCCCTAGAATTTTTTTAGATATTCTTCAGTCTTAGTCTGGTCTTTCAAACCAGCCGGTTTTAAAAATAAAGATTAGATTACACAAACGCAATTAATGTTTTCAGTGTTCAAAACTGTTTAATTGCATTGATTGTTCTGACAGGTAGCTTTAAAAAGAGTATATATTTCCCTTCATTACTTGAATTGACAACATTATCAAATTCCCAATAAAGTTTTCAGACGGAAAGCTATATTTCTCAACGTAATGAAAATTCTTATTGACAGAAGGTACTCTTTTCATTTGTTTTTCCTAAAACTAAACAATAGCAACATGAAAACGAAAGGCTTTTGTAAAAACAGACATAATAAAAATTAAAATAACTTGCAAAGAAACAAAAATAATTTGGTTAGTATATTTATGGTGTTCCATTGCATAACAGCAGCTTAACGAACCGACAATTACGCAAGAAAGAATTAAGCGATGGAAATAGTAGAGTGACCCACATTTTTAAAAGTTTACACAAGAAATATTTGATAACATTTAAGCATGTCCTGAAGCTAAAGCATAAAGTTTTTTTTTATTATTGTAGGAAATAGAGGATAAAAAATAAATAAATAAAGGGAAATGGATTTTCCTCCCCTTTTTTCTCTTATTGTTAGCAATAAAAACACAATGCGAGTGTTTTTACTACGTTTAAAATCTTTTGAACTGAAAGAGAGAAAAAAAAGTAAATAATTGCAAATGGTATCAGTTTTTTTAACTGTTAAATTCCAGGTCTCAATAAAGCACTTTTTTTATCATGTGAGCATAAGATATTTCAGTTTGCGGTTTTTGAAGCCCCAAAATAAGCGTAGGCAACAAATTGTTGATTTATCGCTTTTGTGGCATCCATTTTTAGCTTTTAGGATTATTAGAAAATAAGGCAGAAGGTTGCCACAGTTGACAATTTATCTCCAACTAAAATTACTACTTGATTTCCGAATTATTTATTTTCTGAATTTTTACGAATTGTCTAAATTAATTTTAATCATTGACCACTTCGAAACAATCTCAAAACTATCAGATAAAGCATACATTGATATTTAGAAAAACGATGGGTTTTTTCATCTCAAGACCGGTCTAGCTCCAAAACTTTGTATGCTAGCTAGAAAAATTGAAAATAAAAGTTTTAAAAAAAAAATCTTTATATGTATATAGATAGAGGAGTGGGATAGTGACCGATAGAGATTCTCGTGGTTGGTTCAAACTGGTTAATAACTTAAATTAATTAAGAAAAATAATGACTTTAAAAATAATAATGTTCTCACATGATAATGCAATATTTTTTTAAGCTCATGATAGTTTCATTATAAACGGAATCATACATTCAGTATACATACCAAAATATACTCGCTTGAGTTTCTTTACTTTATTTAATTTACAAAAAAGCCTAAAAATATTATTATACTCGTAAATGCGAAAGAAAAATTTTACTTGGGAAATAATGTCTTAAAAAAGAAATTTTTTAAATCATGACTTTAACATTGGGGGAAATAGATAATTAAATGATTTTAATGTCTGTTTGTGATAAATATATTTCAAAAACGCTTTGAACGAAATAGATGAAATTTGGTATATGATCTTCACTCCATATTTTAAAATTTCTATCAAATTTTGAGCAAAATCTATTCAGAAGTCTGTCGGTTCGACCATTCGAAAATACTTTAACACAATATCTACAAAACGAAGAGAACTAGATGAGTAAAATTCGGCATACAGATTTAGCCTCGATTTTTATAGACATCTACAAAATTTTTATTTCCACAGAATCGAAATGAAAGAATAATCTGTACTTTTACAACAGTTAGTTCATCAATTACGAGTAACGGAATCCAAAACAAAATAAAAGTCCTTATTTTGGAGTAGTGAGAGAAACCTTGTTGCAAAGGGAAATATTAATCATCTGAACTCTACCATTAATTATCCATTCAACTGCTATCATCAGAATTCTTACGGATGGACATGACACACAACGCAAACGTTTTCTACTTTGACATCTTGAAGTGTTGGAAGGTCGAAGAAGTCTGGTCGCTTCCGTTTAAAGATCTTTTCTTATTTATATATTGGCAATACATATGTTCTTAATCTTTCTCAAAGTTTCCAGATGTCACCCGTCAAATCGTGCTGTCACTAAAACATACTGTGATCTCTCTTTCTTTTCTTCTTTTACTTGGATGCAATTTTAAGTAGTTGCTCCTGTTTGAAACTTTAAATTAAAAAAAAAAGAAATGTCAAAAATAATTTAAAGGACTTTAAAGACATTAATTTCTTCCAGATTTCCAAGAATTAAAAAATAGGAATGAAAATTAATTTTTAATGCACGTTTTTAAAACTTAACAATAAACTTATTAAAGCTTAACAATTGTCTATAATGGGGAAAAAAGGAAAGGAGAGAAACTTTTTTTTAAAGGAAAATTCCTAAAAAATCAGGAATTTATATCATATTTAATATAAATTTCTTTTTAAATTAAAGTATTAGATATTTCATTTGTTTGACACAAACTGTGAATTTATTTTTTAAAATTAATTTCAGCATCTCCAATTTTACTATTTTTGTTTTGACTTTGGACTTTTCGATAAGACATTCATTGTCTCTGTGCAAAATATTAGCATTAAAGCTTCTTCTAAAAATTATTATTATTATTTTTACCTTTTTGATTTTTAATATATTTCATAATTGATTATTACGATTATTATAGAAAGTTCCAACCATTTCTTCCTAATTTCATTACCAAATGATGCTACCCATATTGAATCAAAATGATGTTGCTTTAAATGATTGGTAATTGAATTTTGAAAAAATATTAAATTAGTATGTTGTTATTTAAAACATATAGCTTTGTAGAATTTTAGACTCCCAGCACATCAAAAAGTGAAGGGAAAATTGACTTCAAACTCTATTGTTTGTAAACCAAGACAATTCAAAGAAAGGAAGTAAATATATAATTTGGAATCAAGTTGTAACTTTATTTGGCGATAAATCACCAAATGTGACAACCTTCTGCATTGTTTTCTTATACCTTAACAGTGAAAAATGGATTCTCAAAAGAGATCAATTGCTAATTTGTTGTCCACGCATTATGAGGCTTCAACAATTTGTAGCCTACTCATTTTAAGGCTTCAAAAACCTCAAACTATTACAACATCATGTTCTCACATGATAACAAGTTTAAGAAATAAAGTGGAAGATTATGCAACATATTTTATAACGCATGCAAATAAAGTACTTTTTGCAATGCTGCAACGAAATAATAAAATTTACTGATTAAAAAAGAAAACAAAACAAATTCTTCATTTAACCTGTATCAGAAAAGAAAAATAAAGATTTTCTGCTTGAGTTAATGTAAAAAACAGCATTTTGTTCCAAGTAAAATGTTTTACATTTCAGTCAAATTAAAAAGAATGTAACCTATATCTGAAAACCTAAGAAACAATGTTATTTTTACACACCACATTGCATCATAAAGTAAAAAATTCTGATTAATTCTTCCGTAATTCTAAAATTTGCTACTATTCATATGCATTTTTTGAATTTTTCGGATAAATGATTTTTTTTTTCTTTTTACCGAATGAAATGAAATAAATTTTTATTCTTATTGTTTTGTCTTCACAATGCGTAACGACAAATCACGCTCACGTGATCGCCGATCTTTGAAATCTAATATGAACCTTTCATTGGTTCCTTGGAAATGTTGCGTGACAGCACAACCTTAAGCCAATCAACAATCATTGCATTTATGTAATTAGTTTTATCATATGATTATAATTCCACAAGAACTGATATCGGGAATAGCATCTAGTTAATTCTTAAGTTAATTTAATAATTTCCCACGAATCCACTTCATCGTGTTTTTGTTGGCGTTGAGTCATAAACCGAATAAACGGTTGAAACTTTAAAAGCTTTATGAATTCCTTAAAATAAAGATAAATATGTGCTTATGTGAATTCCTTGTAATAAAGATAAATGTGTGCCTATGTTCACGGGCCCGCACGTGTGAATGAGTGCACTATATACCAGACTGGTAAACTTAAAGCTGCCTAACTTGGCCTAAGTATACTTTGAAGGATGAAAATGAGCCTTTCATAGTTTTTCTAAAAAATTTTAATTAAAACCTAAACAAAATTTTGTCGTTTTTTCGCGATGAGCATCGAAAACATAATAGCAAATTCAAAAAATTTTCTTTTTAAGGCTAAACTTTTAACCGATATCTTTTCCAAGGTGCTGATGATGTATATATACTTTTTTCTATATTTAATTAATTTTTAAACGATACTTTAAGCTTATTTTCCAACAAGAGTCAGAAGAATATTGAACGAATAATAAGCACATCACAAACAATAATACAAAAGAATAACTAAGAACTCTGACAGAAAATTAAAGCTGTCGATAAAAATAAAAATAAAAATCATCGTTGAAAAAAAAATTTTTTTTTTTTTTTGTTTTTACTATATGGATTGAATTCCTACATTGTTCTTTACTCAAATCATTATTGGCAAAATAGATTTCGTTATGTCAAGGGTCCTTATTTACTTAAATCACTGAAAAATCTGTAAAATTTTTTTAATTCATATTTAAAATATTTTTAACATCAAGAAAAAGGCCAAATTTTACATTGTTTGTGTTCGAAATTCGATTACATTGTTAAAATATAGCCATTGTTTAATGAAGTTTTGAGGGAGCTAACAAAAAATAAATGAAACGCACAGTAAAATTAAAAGAGCGAAATAAGGCTTCTGACTATATAATATTTTGCTATCAAAATTTGAATATATATGTAAAATCTTGCTGAGGAGGTCATTGGGACCGAGTTCCATAAAGTATTTAATTAAAAAATTTTGCAACCATTAATATTGACCATGCAATAAGTTATTAAAAGACGGTTAGTGTTAAGGAATAATGTTACTCATGGTAATATGATCGAACTTATTCATGAGCCTTTAATGATGTTTTTTAATGAATGCACGACTAAGTTTTAAAATTTTCAATTTTTTATTGATTTTTTTTAATAAATTTGAATCGTTTCTATTATGCAGGTATAATGTCCACATACACCATCACAATTAGAGCTTCATCAATTTACATTTTATTTATTCTGATCTAAATTTCTCAGGAGAATGAAATGTATCTTATATTTTAACAGGGTATTACATGAAATCTGGAATTTTTAATCAAGAAAGAGTTTTGAATAATTAATTTTTTTGTATAAAAACAATGATTTAGAAACATAGCAAGGCAGTCATATTCTAGATAGAAATTTTCTTATTTTTGTTTTTAAGGTTTGATTCAGAAAAAAAAATCCATCTGAGAAAGTACTATTAATAGTTTCTCAACATAAAGCGAAAATCCTAATCTGTCGTTAAAATGAACTTGCAGAGTGGACATCAAGATAACTTATTTTACTTTTGATATTAAATTTTGAATAATTATGTAAAAAAATGCTGAAATTTAATTTAAAAAACTTTTTTTTAAATTATTCTTAAGACATTTTTAGGAAAACATTGATTTGCTTTTGTTGTATTTTTTATTTTAAACTAGCTGGTACCTGGAGCATTGCTGCCATCGAAAAAAATAATATTAAGTGCAATCAATCAATCATTTGGGACTGTTTTATCGAAAAAGGATGAACGGTACGGCAGTATAAAAAAATACGAGCAAACAAATATTCATTTTTATGTATTAGATTTGTGTATTCTTTTAGAATTGTAAAACGGTGTTCTTTCAGAATGGCAATGGAATCTATTGTATTTAGTGACTCGTTTGATATTCCTTCAGAATTTTCAAATTTAATTTCAGAAAATCGGATTAAAATAGTTACTTTCAAAATTGATTAAACATGGAGAATACATTTATATCATAAAATCGTTAATACAGTTGAAAAGATAATTTTTGAAAATTAAGATGGTGCAAAATTATTTGTACTACAATATTTTTGTTAATTACTGAGAAAAAATGCTAAATTTTAATTAAAATATAAAACTTCGTTGGTCTCCTCAAAACTTTTTAGCATAAAAGTTTCTATACTTATAATAAAGCTCAATGTGTGTGTGTGTGTGTGTGTGTGCGTGTGTGTGTGTGTGTGTGTGTGTGTGCGTGTGTGTGTGTGTGTGCGTGTGTGTGTGTGTTGGCGCTCTACAGGCCAGACCGTTGGACCTACAGCTACAAAATTTGGTACATGTATACTCTGGAGGTCGGGAATGTGCACCTCGGAGCCCTTTTTTTGAATTTTTATAATTAGAATTTGAATTAATTAAAATTTAAGCGAAATTTCGACGTTTTTCCGCTATAACTTCCGAAATTATTATCGGACAAACATGATTTTAACATCAATTTAAAGATAAAAAAATTAGCTTTCTAATGGTATTAGTGTTTTAATGTATAACTCAAGCTTCTATTTTTAACGAATTTTTAAAGAAATACTTTAACCATGTTTTTTTAGCATGTGACTGGATAAAATAAAATAAAATAAAACAATGCCGGAAGTTCAAATGAAAAAACAACAACTGCCATCGTAAATCAAATCTAAAGAAATACAACTTTCAGCATGTGACTGGATAAAATAACATAAATATAAAATGTGATATCTTCTATAAAAATAAATGCAAGGCAAAGGATTCAAGAAATCGTTTGCAATATTTATATCATTAATTCCATAAATTATCTTTATTTACAGTAAACCTGATTGAATTTAGACAGGATATGCATTGAAATCCCGACTTAATGGCATATTTCTAAAATCGTTCAATATCTGTATCATTAATTCAATAATTTTTTCCCTTTTTCGCTTTCTTTAAAAAACATCTTTAACATTTTGGCAATATCACCGAAAAAAACATTTTTAATATTTTGGAAGCATAATTGATAAATTATTAGAGCATTAAACTCAAAAAGTTTTTTCCGAATAAATTTACCGACTCTTTAACTACTAATAACTGACTCTTTTAACTTAAACTATTTCTTAAAGTTTGGCTAAAAAATATGATTTAATTGGAAATTTTAGAACGCATTACTCATGGCGAACCAGCTGGTCTTCAAAGGCGGCTAGTTTGTGATAAAGTTGTTACCTCTAAGAATGACTTGCATGACCTTTGTGTAATATAGCTACAAGATATTAACTTTTAACTTATTTTAATTTTAGCATTTCTACAGAATCTAGTCTCCTCGGCGAGTTATTTGGAGATTAATCCTTAATAAATAGATACTGTTGAGATTCGATTTTTTTTTCAATTTTAAATAGTTGTACTCTCCCTATAATCATACCGTAGGCGTAAGCAATAAGCTGACCAAGTTTTATCGGAATCGGATGAACGGTTTAGGAAGACATATGGGACATTCATTTTTACTTACCAGCGGGTGACCGAGCTCCGCTCGGAGAAAACAGGTATCGAAGCTAACTCGAAGATTTAAATTTTCAATTGTGATTTATCAAAACAATACCAATTTGTGAAACCATTGGTGAAAAGATAACCGGTTAAAGTGCGCCATTGTAAACTATTCTAAACAAAGTTAGAGTTTGGAAAGGGAACTATTCTAAACAAAGGTAAAGTAAAGGTAAAGATTGAAGTGTGTTGAAGTTCAATATTTTTGACAAATTTATTTAGAAAAACCAAACATATATACATACATAAGAAACATATTATAAACCTATAACAGCATAAACATAAAACTTTATTAGTTCGCCCTATTGGCTATAGATGGCAGCACGTTACCGCTTGAAAATTTAAGTAGCCATTATGGCGAACTAATAAAGTTTGAAAATATCCTATCTGTAACTCCGAACTGCTCGACCGTAGCGCTTCAAAACCGGCGCCAATCGATTTCTCGTGGCCAAAAACCCCAGACCTCCAAGTTTACAGGAGTTTATTAATTCTGGGGCGATTTTCGACTTGACAACCATTCCTCGTATTATAGTATTAGATATAGACAACTAAAACATCATGAAACTGAAAGCACGAATACATCAGAAATATTGACTTCCTCCCACACATTTTAAATGGGACTTTGTACGATGATGCAAAATAAGTCCTTTTGCTTTCCTTCCTATAATAGATCTACGATCTTTGTTGAAATGAGATTTTAATTAAACTATCTCATATCTGAAAATTCACTGCGAGATCCGAAAATACTCTTCCTCCTGTTGAGATTTCTCTATTTCATATTTCAAATAAGGGAGCAATTGCGATAAATCTACTGATTAGAACACTTTAATAACTTGTTGATTTAGGTTATAGAGAATGAATACGAGGTACATATTTTAGCATTCAAAATATTTTTTTAAAAGAAGCATTCATCATTTGAAAATTTAAACAAAAAACGTCTTTTTGTTTGAAGTTTAAAGAAAAAAACCTATTTTCCATTTAAAAAGCTTGTATATTAACGGACCTCTCAGCACGAATAAATATTGTACAGATTATCTGCCGAGATTTCACAGGTGACGCTGATTGAGTTAAAATTTCAATAAAAGATTCAGACACCTATTCACTCTGAAACTTAATAATAGATGATGAATGTAAAATGAGCATATTTAAAATTACAGACGCCCAATCAATGCATCTCGAGATGCTATGAGGGGGGAAAGTTGCTCTCGCCATCATTAATAATACTTAGAGATGATGGGTGAATTAGAAGCGGAAATGACCTTGTCCTCCTTTTGCAAGGTCATTCAACCGAAGCAGACACCACCCTTCGTCCTATGAATAAATTGAAGAAAAAGATGAAATTTAAAGAGAGACTTCTATCTATGATCATGATCCTTCCTTTACATTTTTGTCCTTTCTTTTTTAGTAATGAACATGTTCGATTTTCTTGCATTTCCCTTTTGAATAGTTCGAATTTTCAATCGTTAAATAAAATACTTTTTGTTCATCCCCTCAAGTTCAAATACATTTTATTAAACTTGTGGCGGATGGCACTCGATGTTAATACAGTTTTTTTTTTTAAATATTCATTTATTGATGGAATTTAATTCATTTTTAATACTTTAAACAGAGTGTTAGCCGTTTGTAATGAAAATTGAAAGCGAAATGCAGTAGCTCAATCGGTGAAATGTAAAGATTTCAGTATTTTTCAAATGAAGCTGAAAAGGCGTGTTCAATTCTTGCAATAAGAAACTATAGACTACCGTCAGCTTCGTAAATTAGAAACGGAAAAAAAAGAAAGAAAAGAAAGCGAACCAATAGCAACAAACGAAAATAATAGTCCAATACCATAAATATAAAGGCAAATGGGAAATTGCAAATAAATTCACTTTATATTTTGCCACTTAATTCTGTGATTCTGCCGTATGTATATATATATGTGTATTAATTGCAATTATTTAATCAAAAGTAACTAAAATAAAAAATTTCTTCGTTGACCTAAGTAGGAATTGGTTTTTGAAATATTTTTAATATTACTTGTTTTTAATCGTTTGCAAAAACAGTTTCAACGTAAGAAATTGATGTATTTTAAAATACATTTTCCCGTTTTTTCTAACAGGGGTTTCTACGAAATGGCGAACTCAGCCCATCGAAATGCACATGAAGAAGAAAAAGAAAAAAATATAAAAATTACAAAACAAAGTTGATTGACTGGTCATTGAGTTTCTTTGTGTGAATGTCTTTTTTTAGTGTTAATAAGCTTTTTTGACTGATAATATAATCTTTTTAAAAAATATGTATAATCTGTAACTTAGTTATTGTAGCGATACATCTAATTCTTAATTTAATGTATCGCTACAATTATTGCAATAGATATTACAAACAGGGATTTTTAACTTCCAGACGAAAAGAAGGTAAAAAATTCTTTTACTGGAATCAAAATCGTAAGTGATATTTCCATTAATACCTAAAAAAACCGCTTTTCAAAAATGGATAAAGGTATATCAATCATGCTAAATGTATTTGCATATTAATTATTCGAAATATTACATTTTATCTGAATTTATAAGTACAACATTTATTAAAGAAGAAATGATTAAAACTGATAAGAATAGTTTATTGTGAATTACTTAGAATGTTGTAAATAAACAAATCCTGAAAAATCCTTGAAATTCGACAGCGAGAACACTTTTATGCATGTTTACAAACACTAAGCGAAAATTCCAGATCTATTTCCCTATCTGCCAGCAATTTCAATTAACTTCGTATCTTTTATATTTAACAATAATACAAACCGCCTACATCGTTTGAGATCTCCAGAGAAAAGAAAATTACACAGCTTGTCAACCTTTAACATAAACCTCTCAACTCTCCTTTTTGTTTGTCTGTCATTGAAATTGGGAGAAGTGTGCAAGTATCGTTGGCGCTCTTGACTCCATGCTCCAACGCCCCTAAGAAACGCCGTATCCTTGTCAGCTGTTTGCAAGAAATGCGAACTAAGTTCACAAAAATGATTGTTTGGACTTTGGAATACCGAAAGGTGTTGCTGGCCGTGCGTAAAAATTGGTTTCATTCGACTTGAATTGAGGTTAGGCTGATAATGTATTCTATTATAAAAAATGAATTCATTATTTATACATCTTTTAGTTAAATGGCTTCTAGATCCGGAGATATGAATAAGATATTTGATGTTTAGACTGATATATGGTGTAGCATGACTACGTGTTTCAGTCAAATGCCTGACTTCTAAATAGGGATTTGCAGTAATTTTGTGGAAAATTCTTTGATGGACGTTTGTGCATTGAGTATGCTTTGCCGAATTTCAATTGTGAAAAAGACAGTATAATAATATTTGCATAGAAAAAAAGAAACCGATCTTCTATTGCACACTTAACACTATTCATGATGTAGTTATGCATGAGTTACAAAATTTTAAATGATAAAGTAACTCTTTTTTTAGAGTTAATATATGGATAAAATACCCAAATAAATGCTCTATAGACAATAGTCATGATGTAAGAATTATTTTAAATATTTTCTTCTTGTATTCAGCACAAATGTTTCAAGGCTCTCATTTAATTCCAACCTTCAGTTGCGGTTATAAAGTTACCAACTCAAGATTCAACTTTCTTAATTTCTACGGTCTTAAAGAAATAATGAATATTAAAAAAGAAAATGATCAAAATCAAAATTAAATTGACCTTATTGGATGCCAAAGCAATTAGTTTCACGCTTTTATTGATGATGTTTCGCCAAGTCGTATGCGGTTAGACCTCTATAAGCTACTATTTTGTTTGGATTTACTATGAGGTTTTTAAAGGAATAAGCATGGTTTATTAAATAGCAAATTTTTAAATACACATATTAATTGTAGTTTACCTAAACGATATGAGATAAAGAATCGCTTTATTTACACAATTCTTTGCTTTTTCTATAATTATTTTTATTTTTACAGCTTTCTGTAACGTCTAATTTTTCTAAAAATATAAAACATAACATATAATGTTTGCGATTTTTAATTAACTTTTATTGCACATTGTTTCACTAACTTTTTGAAAAAAAATTATGAAAGATGTTATAGATTATTTGTAAGCAACTGATTCCTTAGAAATAGATCATAAAGAAACTTTAAAAAATCCTCTTTTCAAACATTGGAATTACAATTTACTTTTCTCAGTACTTACAAATAGTTACTGAACAAAATTCATATAACACATTTATGAAATTTCAAAGTACATTTTCAATACAGAGTCATTTATTTTTAAAATATATATTCAGGCTAATAAATTCATTCATTACAAATTATTGGTCCTAAAATCCAGAGCATGTATCAAAAAGTTTTTGTACTTTTCTGTTGTATCTAATCCATGGAAGAACTATGGATTGTTATATCTATTCGAAATTAATAAAACTAGAAAATAATCTATTATTATCAATTTGCATAAACTTTGTGATTGTATAATCAGTTATAAAATCTTATATACTAAAATGCTAGAAACTGAGACATCGAATTATTATTTCGCATGATATAAGAATGAGAAAAGAGTTATGATAATAACAGGTCAGATTAGTATCTGACCTGTTACTTTTTCACTATCAAAGTAAATCGAGATTAATTAAATTTTGCTTAGTAAAGTAGTCATTTAAAATCCATTCTTTAATTAAAAATATTATAGATATGAAAGAAAGGGTTAAATTTTATCAAAGATTTTTCTCATTCAGTATTTTTCAGTGTGTAATATTCTCGACCGAAAACAATGTTTTGACTGATAATCAAATTTTTTTTTCAAAGATGCTCATTCTAAATAAATACGATGAGAATTTTTGAGAAGAAATCTTTAAAAAAAATTAACCGCATAACATTAATATTCTATCAATCTTACATAAAGGACTTGATAAAAATGAACCAAACAAGTAAATGAAACTAAATGAAAATACATTTAATGTATTAAACAAATGAATAAATGTGTATATGTTTCTAAAAGATGTTGAATCTTAAAGAAATCAATAAAAACATTTAGAAGAGCAGAATTGGTTGAAACTGGGGGCAACAAAGTAAAAGAAAAAAACTAACAATTTAATAATAGTTAATTTTTTAGTTTTTTTTCAATGTTTTATTTTTATTTTAGTCCAAATAATGCGTTAAACGATCCAATTATTACACATACAGTCAATTTACTATAATAATGAGGAAACTTTCAGTAAAATCTATTTCAGTGGTTTAGTGGAATGATTAATATGCCCTGTTCTATTAAGAGATTCCTTTATAGATAAACAGTAATAACATTTTCCCAAGGTGTGTGGGTCGCTCTTAGTTACCGTTCATGGAGATAGAAATGCCCCTCCAATAGGTAAAGTAAACACGAGAATAAGCACACATTTATTCACTGCATAAAGAAGAATCATGTGAGGCGGTCTCTCCAAAATTTTCATACACGCTCTCTAAGAAAGGTGAATTTTTTTACTCAAGATTTTTTCCAGCAGATAGAAACTAAAACTTTTTAAATTTTCTTACTGAGAAAAAAACCACAAAATTACATGACGAATTTGTTATATTTAAAGGATTCTATTTTTGAGTTATCGCATTTAGATACTTCTGAAATTATAGATCAACAAACAGTCATCCACTTGTTGGGGTTAGCTCAAAATATGATGTCTTCAAAAGTCGATGTTAAAACTGTGCATCGAATTTTATCTACCTAGTCTTTATAGTTTAGGCCGCGGTGGCTTGGTGGTAAAGTCTCGGCTTCGGAACAGGAAGGTTTCAGATTCGACGCCCGATGCCACAGAAGAACCGCCGTGTAAGGGGGGGTCCCTTGCACTCTAAATTTATCTTAACGTCCTCCCGCTGGTGTGGAAAGGGAGATGCCAGCTCAGATGTCGTTTTTATCATCTGACAGCGGTCAAAATGACGAGGTTCGTCCCAAAATAGCCCAAGCGTTGCTTCAAAACGGTACGTTAATATGACTAATCTAAACTAAACTCATTTTATAGTTTATATTCAAATAGCCAGAGCTACCTCTTAATGGATTTCGATAGAAATCCACAATTTTGATGTAAAGAGAATAAACCAGATTCTATCCTTCAACCTCACAGCTTTTTTTTATTATCTTTGTCATAGACAGACAGGCATTTTCCAAAAATATGGGAAACAACTCAGGGAAGTCTAAAACATGCAGCTTCGTCAAAAAGGTCTAGTTCGAATTTTTTGACAATTATAATACTTTCAGTGCACTACATCTACAAGAAAGTAAAAAAAAAAAGCACAGCCCAAATAAAATGTTACAATGTCAATATTGTCGGTCGCAGCAGTCAACTTGTTGAAGCTGTTTGCTCGGCCTTCAAGACTTGTGGCAAAATTCAGGGCGTTGCATCTGCGTCCACTTATTGGAGGTCAGACAATCACCGAAAAAGGAAAGTGGACCTTTCTTTTGAAGGATTTAATAGCTTACGGCTATAAAAATTTTAATAGAAATGGGAATGAGTAAAATTAGCGGAAGTATTGAATCGAAGTTTGCAGGTTTCATTGATTAATGTAATTAATTAATTAATTAATGAAATATAAGAGTCAGATCTCATTCGCTTTCTCTTCAATAATAAAGTCCTGTCTCCCTAGCATTAAATATTGGACCTTGGGTATCTGTATCTACATTTGATATGTTATGAACTATATTTATTTTTGGATTTTAATCTTGCCTATGTTCAGTATAATTTTTAATACATTAAATAATCGCTTCGTATTTTTACGATAGTTACCAAAAAATATATATATATAACTTTGTCCATTGTACTCAATAAACAGTTGATGAAATCGTAAAAAAATAAAATTTTTTAAATTCAACTATCCAAGTAGAAGATTCCCAATACATTTCAATACATCTATAACCATTTGACGAATTCAGTTAAGCATATGATATTTATTCATATACACAGAAAAAACGTCGTTTGTTATAATCATTTTTGAAAGAAAAATACTGAACGCATTAAGGAAGTGAGCTTAAATATCTATTTACTTTACTCAAATATTAAAATGAAAGACAATTATCTCAAATTACACATTCGCATTTTTAAAAATTATAATTTATCTCTTGCAATCAAAGAGGAATCTTGTGAAGAAAAAAAATACTAATGAGAATAAGACAAACATTGAACTTTTCAATAATCATGCATTTATGTGTTTAAATAATTTTAAATAACAAAATAATTCAAAATTCCAATTTTTATCTTGTAAATTCCGAATCTAGAAAAAACTTTAGTTAAAGGAAATAATTGATTCGAAATCTACATAAAATTATATAATTGCGTATTTCTTTTACTTTTACAGATTTTATGCAATAATTTAGAGCTTTAACAATTTATTCATAATTTTAATAATTGAAATAAAAACTATTTTCTGATATAGCGCATTTTTTAATTAATCTTAGTACTGATGATTAGGTTAATATTTTATTGTAGTAACTTTATAAAAATATATATGCCCTATTTTAAAATTTATTTACTTATTTTTTAAAGTATTTAATGTATATTTAACTTTATTCACACATTAAGGATTTACTTTAAGTTACTATTTTGCATTAATAACTTTATGAAAATATATATAGCTTATTTTTTAAATTGTTTAACACATTTTTAACTTATTAATAATTTACTTTAGGTTAATATTTAATTTTAATAACTTTATGAAAATGTATATATCTTATTTCTTAATTAATTTGCTTATTTATTTAACACATTTTTAATTTAATCAATGCATCAATGATTAACTTTATATTACTGTTTAATTTTAGTTAGTAATTTCATGTAAATGTACGTGCCTTATAATTTTTAGATTATTTGCTTACTTATTCATTGTTGATGCACATCACCATATTATTATTTAAGCACACAGTGCTTATTAATACTGAACTAGTTAAGTAAATAATTAATAAAATAGACAGAAACTTAACCTTTTATACCTGACAAAATGTTAATAATTATACAATATCTAATTTGCAATATTTGCATTTTTTTACAATTATATTAATTTGGTAAGTAACATTATTTTATACTGTCTCTCTATGTTTCCTTTCTCCTCCATAAACAAGAGGCCCTAAGCAGCTATTTGGTCAAAATCCCGATGTCGAAGGACTCACTAAACGGCAGGAATGAACAAACTAAACGACATCAGATTACACTAAATGACAAGAAAAAATCAATAAATAATTTTTGACGCTCAATTTTTCAATAAACGTAACCATTCAATGAATACAAATGGTATGTATCGGTAAGCTATTCATCCAAATAAATATATTTTGCTTAAAAACGTTAAATCTATATTTCTGCAAAATATTTCAAATTTTTATCACCCGTGTAAATTACACGGCCAGTAAAAAATGAGCCACAAACGCACATCTTCCTTTATGTAGGATGAAATAAAGAAAAATTTGAAAGAATGGGAGAGAATCTTCAAAAATAACATCAGAAAGAATAGAGGGGGGGTTCACTCACCTGAATCAGAAACATTGTCTATCGTGAAGGTTTTGTTCTCGTGCGGGGTGCTTCCTGGAGGAGAAGCACGTTTCTATTTGTTTTCTCCTCGGGATTAAAGATTAGTTCATGTTTAGATGCAGCGATATCCGAGCCGGAGACAAAAGAGGGGGGAGATTCCGAGAAAGCCACGCAATTGGCGACTCCAGACAATGCTCTCGAACTATCGCGCGAAACGAATCCTTCGAGGGAAAGTTCTGATGATGTTCTGATTGACAGCCCGGGGATGACCGAGTCATGGACGGTATTCTGACCTCCTGATGTAAATAGAAGGCATTTCTGTAACAATTGTATCAGCGTCAATCGTCGCCAGGCGAAACTTTTGTGCCAGATCTATCGCCATATTATTAGCAACACCTTGATATCGATACGAAATAACTACGGTATAATGACCCCTTCATGGATGTCATGAATGTTTTGATTTTGTGAAGCTTCAATGCCAGACGAATCAGGAAAGATGTCGTCTTCCTCTTCTAAGAAAGCCTTGGAATTTTCACTTCTTCAGTTTTTCTGGAGTTTTCCTGACGGATGTAAAAATTTATAGAATGCCTTTTTTTCAATATTGAAAGAATTCTTCCTGATTATCATATAGTTTTGATAGAAATAGCATTTAGTTTCCCATGAATTTTAACATGCCAATAAGAGAATTATTTGCATGGAAAAGGAAACCGATAATGGAATTTTTTTTAAATTAAAAACTCATATTTTTCTTAAACATGCTTTTAATATTATATCTTCTCAAAATCTTCGAAAAGGGTTGCAAAAGAATAAATAGCAAATAACAATCGCTTTTCAAGAAATACTGTGTCAGGTGCGGCATTAAGCATTAAGAATTTTTTTTTTATCATAAACCATGCAACTGTTTAAAAAATACAAATATCTTACACTCCATCATTCAGAAATTGTCTTCAATACGCACATCATCATTTTAATACTTCCATATAAAATATCAATATTTTAATTTAGATTAAATCTGCCACAAAAAATGAAACACTTAGACGGGATACCTTATTTCCATCAATCCAAACGCAAAACCACGCAAATATAGATTCGCAATGAATGAAGACACTTCCAAATACGGCTAATTGAAACCCCAACTTACTCTCACACACACACACACACAAAAAAAAGAATTTCGAGCTTGAGTCGCCCACTGGATATCACCTGTGTCACAAGGCAACCACCTGTTGACACTTCATCCGCAGAAGTGGGGCCATGGCAAAAGTGTGCGGAGCTCGTGCGTTCGGGGTTCGCGGATGGCTTGTGTCGCGGGCCGAAGAGTCGGGCGGGAACCGGTTCCAGAAAAGTAAAAGGAAAAGCTGGAACAGCTGAACCGAGAAGTAGGTAATGATAAGGAAGGGCAGGTACCGTAAGAAAGTGGTTCTCGGAGGGAGATCGAGTGACCAGGACAGCCTCACAAACCTACAAACGCGACTCTTCCGTCCGGAAGTCGCATCCCAAAGGCCAGTTTGGAGATGAGAAGAAAGGGTTGTTTACGGATGAGAATGTGTTTGATGAACGAGGCTGACTGTCGAAGAGAGCTGTATTTATAAATTACAATGAAACTTAGAGCATTCGAAATGGAGAGGACCCAATAAAATTTATATTTATTCAAAAATGGGAATGAAAAAAATTGAATCTAAAAATAAGATCAATATCAGAAGTCGAGATTCTTCAATCTCAAAACACCAGTTATTTTATTTAAAAAATTTTAGCAAGCAATGCATAGTAAAAAATTAAGCCAAAAATTTTTTTAAAACTGATTCCTAATAAATAAATTATAAGACTTGACAATGCGAAAATTATATTTATAAACAAAATAATTATATTTATAAAATGTTATTTTTAGAAATAAGTAAATAATTAAAACAAATAAAGAGTGCATGATCTTCGAATCTATAAATGACAGCTACAAAATAAACAACAAAATACACCTACAGCGTGTTCAAAACTTTTTAAAATTGACAAATTATTTTTTCACTAAATCCACAGTCACGTAAAATAAAAAAAGAGGCGGGTGGTTATAAATTACAGAGGTGTTTAGATATAAAAAGGGACAAAAAATTAAAACAATCGTCTTTGATTCGAATCAAATACAATATTTTGACATTGCGTTAATAAAAATCTTTAGTTGATTCCTAACTTGTTCCTAAAATTGAAACAATAATTAATTTGAATAAAAAAATTTCGATTTATTCCGCTTCTACTTTATCTAAAAATCTCTGTTGCGAGAAGCACACAGAAGAAATGTTTTTATACATTTGATATCGAAACAGTTTAAAGCTTATGTTTTTTGTAATTTTTCGCTAATATTCTCTGTGTTTAATCTATTTTTTTTTAAATTGAACAAATTTCAGTCATGTTTATTTTCTTAGATTCTAAATAACCCCTCACCTCAAAATAAAATTATTTCCTCAACTGTTATAAAAGCTTCAACGTGAATATCAGTTATACTGAAATTTGGTAATACTTTTATTTCTGTTTTATATTGAAATGCAAAAGGCTTTTTATTATTGTATATAAATTTATTTTCATTACTTAATGCTATCTCCCAGTATAAATCTTCGTTAAGAGTATGAGAATGTGCACATTGGAACAATATTTTTGAAATTTTGATTCAGATTTTTAAAACTAAAAATGAAAAGAAATTTTTGCATTTTGTCACAATAACGAAATTTTTTTTTGCAGTCTAATTTCTTTGCTTCAACATTTAATCATTTTTTAAAATTTATTAAATGTATATTATACAATATATTTCGATGATGAAGTGAAACCAAATTATTTTCATTGTTTCTATTAACATTTCACCCAACATTTTTTCACTGTTAGTAAAACGTCATGACAAAATATCAAAATTTAACTTATTTTTTTATAGTTAGTAGGTTTCAGTGTAAGATACGCTTTTAATAAAAATTGGTGAAATTTTTCTTTGTTTATTTTGAAGAAAATTTTATTATTTTTAGATTTAATTTCAGAACTAAGCAATGGTTAAACAAACGAGGAAATACTTCCATTTTTAAACACTGCAGTACTTCATAATAATGTAATTGAATACATGAAATTATAGATAGAAAATTAGGAAATTGTATAACACAATGAACATTTTGATATAAGATAATTAAAATAGCATGTTTCTCAAAAAAGAAAGGTTAAAAATATTTTGTGTATAAAACAACATTTAATTGAAATTTTTAGCAATCATTAGTCCTGGTGAACCAACTGCTCTCATCAAGCGGCTAGTTTAATACAAAAAATCTATAAAAATAAAAATGAATGTTTGTCTGTCTCTTATGCGCTGCCGTACGGCTCATCCGATTGTGATAAAACTTCGACTACTTATTACTTGCACTTGAAGGGATGGTTATAGGCATATTTAAAATATATAATGTATAAAAAATATTTTCAGATCTATTAACCAAGGATTAACCGCCAAATAACTCGCCAAGGAGACACAACAGATTCAGTAAAGATGCTCAATTCAAGCGAGACGTTAATACTTCGTAGCTATTGTATGTGAATGCGATGCGAGTCTTTCTCTGAGGTAACAGTTTTATCAGAGAGTGTGCGAGAAAGTGTTAGGAAAAATAATCCTATAGGTCAGAAATTTTAACTAAACATTTAATAAAATTTCAGTACTTTTTCCAGTCACTTCCTAAGATATTACAGAACAAATAATTTTGCACTGTCTTAGTTTTCAAAAAATATATATCTTTTCATCTACATTAAAGATTTTATGGTATAAATATACATTCTATGTTTAATCAATTTTAATAGAAAATTTTTTAATTGCACTTTCTAACATTAAAACTCGTGAATTCTGAACGAGTATTAAACGAATCACGGGATACAATAGTTTCTTTCGTCATCATTTTGAAAGAACACCAAGCTTTACATTTCTAAAAGAATACACAAATGCAATACATCAAAATGAATATTTCTTGGGTAGAATAGAATAATAAAAATAGAATAAGTACTATTTATGCTTCTCCCTTATACGTCCTTCAGTTTCAATGAATGTATACACTGTTTACAGGAAAATAAAAGTCATTCTTCTTATAATTCCTAATGAAACACGATAACTATTTCAAATTCCAAACGATGTTTCCTAGATTATTTCTTCTGCGGCAGCAAAGCGCAGGGTACCATTTAGTGTCTAATAAAAGGGAAGTTTCACATTTTAAAGATATGAATGTAATCTATCTAATACTATAATACGAGGAATGGTTGCCAAGTCGAAAATCGCCCCAGAATTAATAAACTCCGGTAAACTTGGGGGTCTGGGGTTTTTGGCCACGAGGAATCGATTGGCGCCAGTTTTGAAGCGCTACGGTCGAGCAGTTCGGAGTTACAGATAGGATATTTTCAAACTTTATTAGTTCGCCATAATGGCTAATAGATTTCAAGCGGTAACGTGCTGCCATCTATAGCCAATATGGCGAACTAATAAAGTTTTATGTTTATGCTGTTATAGGTTTATACTATGTTTCTTATGTATGTATATATGTTTGGTTTTTCTAAATAAATTTGTCAAAAATATTGAACTTCAACACACTTCAATCTTTACCTTTGTATAGAATAGTTCCCTTTCCAAACTCTAACTTTGTTTAGAATAGTTTACAATGGTGCCCTTTAACCGGTTATCTTTTCACCAATGGTTTCACAAATTTTCTTATGGCATGTATTGTTTTGATAAATCACAATTGAAAATTTAAATCTTCGAGTTAGCTTCAATACCTGTTTTCTCCGAGCGGAGCTCGGTCACCCGCTGGTTAAAATAATTCGAAATACAATGATTCACTCGCTTAGCGAAGCTCAATTTTCTTATAATTGTCAATTACGCATTGAAGGCGTTTATTCCATATTTATAAGTGAACGACCTTCACTTTCCTTTGCTTTTTCCAAACACTGGAAAATGCCCTTTTCTAATAGCTCAGTAAATTCCCTCCAAGAAGTGTTGGTAATTCTAGGATTGCCTTAATGAGAATCGTTCGGCTTTAATGAATAAAGAGGTTCTTACCTTCCTTCACACTGATTGGTTTTCCGCCGTTTTGACAATATTCAAAAATGCATTGAGTTGTGACCGTGGCACTATGTCGTCGAGAACATTCCTAGGGCACAAAAGCTTAATATTAGTCAATAATGTCATTTACCTTGAAACAATTCGATAATGAGTAGTACTAAATACATGCATTAAAATGATTCGTAGAATTGGCAAAATTTATTTCAATAGTATTTTGTCGTTTGTGAAGGACAGATTTTAACTAAATCAGTCAGTGGAGTTAATTTTTTAAAAAGAAATTTCAACTAAATTGTTCGAAATTTGTCCTTCCAATTCATTTCGAACTTCTTTGAAAGTGAATTCATTTGTAATAATATTTTATTCAGATTTAAGTTGAACAGATATTATGAAAATATTTTTTTCAATACTTTACATCTCCTTCTCACTGTTTTCAAGTCTTTACTCAGATACGTTAATTAAATTTTTTTGCTTTTATTTAAATATTTGCTATATCACTACAGCCAAAAATAGGATGATTTCTTGTGTTTTATACATAATTTATATCTTTTATTTTAAAAAATTATAATGTCATTTATCTTCAAAAAATAAAGTTTTATATTTACATGTATTTTCAATTAAAAAATTAAACTGTTCAAGAATAGAGTTCAAGTGAACATCATGTTAAAAAGGCCACATGAACGTTTAAATTTTATAATTGATGTTACTTTTTAGTGACGTTAAATTGGTTTTAATGTATTTATGTGTTAAATTTTTTCTTTCGCAAAAATGTTTCCATGTGAATTAAAATTTTTAACCGTTTTTAATATGACTTATTTTTTATTATAT
The DNA here is from genome assembly GCA_026543055.1 of Argiope trifasciata. Taxonomy (NCBI): domain Eukaryota; kingdom Metazoa; phylum Arthropoda; class Arachnida; order Araneae; family Araneidae; genus Argiope; species Argiope trifasciata. Next base: position 199,422 of record JAPMOQ010055734.1, read on the forward strand.
GACATTCATTTAAGATTTTAAATTAATTATATGACGAAATATTTTAACAAAATTAAAATTACGATGAAATATTACTTAGTTGCAAGAATGGAATGGAAATGGTTTCCTATTATATTTGATGTCACTAATACAATAGATTATTTTTTAACAATTGGTACTCATAGGGGAAAAAAATGTCATTAAATAAATAAGAAAAGATTTATTATGCCGTGAAGCTTCTAATTTCAGAAATACATCAACTAAATTAAATTCTACAACAATTAAAAAACAAAAAAGAAAGAAATTAAACCGTGCTAAATTCTTCAGTTTTAGATCTTTTTAAAATAACTCCAAGGGTAAATTTTAAACTTTTAATATCACTGGAGGAAGATGAGGAAGTGTGAAGAAAGTGCGATAAATTAAAAGATTATGCAAGTTCCATTACATATGCTTCATAAATCATTTTTTATTGTGTTAACTCTTTTTCTAAAGTTACATCCGAGTTATAATCCTTTGGTATCGCTTAACAGGTTAACTTTACAAGAAAGTATTACAGATATGTATCTATTTTTCCTAAAACCTGTCTTTCATGATTTATGCATCAAAAAGTTGTTTCGCCTTGATGTGTGATCAACAAACGATTCCAGTTTCTGTTTAATAAATATTTAAGGTTAAGGTAAATTTGTAGGCAAGGTTATTCAAGAAAATGAGTTTGAGGCATTCTCCATCGACATTTTATTTAAATATTAAAATAATCGTCATAAAGAATCACAAAAATCTGCATGTGTAAAGACACTTTCTACTGCAAATTGCTTGGTAAGTTTTATCCTCTAGGAATAAGTATAATCAGTCAATAATTTGGCAGTGTTTCATCGAAATAGGATGAACGGTACGACAGTACAAAGTAAATACGAACAAACAAATATTCATTTTTATATATTAGATTTGTGTATTCTTTTAGAATTTTAAAGCTTGGTGTTCTTTCAGAATGGTAGTGAAAGAAACTATTTATTGGATCTCGTGATTCGTTTCATATTCGTTCAGAATTCTCAAGTTTCATTTTAGAAAATGGGGTTAAAATATTTTCCTTTAAAATTGATTAAACAGATGGTGCAAGATTATAAGATGGT
>JAPMOQ010055734.1:200540-235347 GCA_026543055.1 Argiope trifasciata
AGAAAATATACTCTTATTATAAAATCGTTAATATAGTTGAAAAGATAATTTTTTGAAAATAAGATAGTGCAAAATTATTTGTACTATGATATTTTTTGGAAGTTACTGCTAAAAAAATGCTCAAATTTCATTAAAATTTAAAACCCTTAGGATTGGTCTCCCCGAAATTTGTTCGTATAATCTGCAATACAGTTATTACCTCTGTAAATGACTTGCATGATATTTGCGTACTATAGCTATGCAATATTAGCCTTAAACTTATATTTGTACTGAATCTATTGTGTCTCCTCGGTGGTTTATTTGAAAATTAATGCTTGGTAAATGGATGCGGTTGAGATTCCTAATTTTTTTTATTAAATTTTAGAGGATTGTACTATATCTATAACCATCCCGTAGGTATAAACAAGAAGCAGATCAAGTTTCTTCGCAATCGGATGAAGAGTTTCGGAAGGCAGAAGAGACATACGGCAAACATTCATCTTTATTTATATAGATTACAAAAAGCTATTCCAATTCTAAGCAGCAAACTAGTATTTATGTCGCGCCAAGATCCTTGAAAAGACTTTTTACTTTAACCTTCTTCATTTATTTTGGCTGAATAAATATAAGTATGAGAAAGGTTGGTACAATGTCGGATTATTAGAAGTCTACTGTATTCCCAATAATAGATCCTGATGTTTTGATAAGAATTCTCCTCATATTTGAGAGAGAAATTTTACGGATAAAGGCATGATATGTTTTTTTTTTTTTGCACCAAAATGTACAGATAAAAATATCACACATTTTAATATTTGTGGGAGCCTTTACAGATAAAAGTACCCCATTTTGTTATATTTGTTGGTATCCTTACGGATAAAAGCTCGACATATGCTTACATTTGAGAGAAAATTTATAAAGTACACCTAGAGGAACATTTACTGATAGAATTATCACACATTTTTATGAGTTTGAACATTTACAGATATAAGTGCCATATTTTGTGATATTTGTCGGAACATTTGCAGATAGAAGTACCGCATATTATTATATATGTGGATACGCTTATAGAAAAAAAGTACCACAAACTGCATATTTGTGAGAACATTTGCAAATAAAAGTGCCGTAATATCGTTAGATTTATGTGAACATCTGCCCATAAATTCTGCAATATTTTTGATTATATTATTAAAACTCAAAAGCGATATGTTTTTTAATATAAAAGACATACTCTATGTTATTGTCTTTCTTCTCTAAATAACTAAAACCGTTAAGCAAAGAATACTTCAAAAACAAGATTTGATCCGTCTTCCTTGTCAGAATAAGTATAGCAATATCAAAATATTAAAGAAAAGATCAAATGATGTTAACATTGGAATCCTACCTTAGTTAAAAATATATACATTTATAATTTAGTTTAAAAAAAGAAAGGACAAAAAGTCTAAGCCATGTTGAGTTAACTTATTATAGAAAAATAAGAACTCTTAAAACACTGCTTTCTAAATCATCAGCATACCAACATAATCACAGCCATCATATCTGAGAAATGTTTCTTTAACGGTTGACATAACTTTATGTCCTTTGCTTGAGTGTGCAGACTGACAAAACTATCAAGAGGAACGAGATTTGTTATTTCGAAACAGTATTTATGACAGATTTTTAATAACATGTCAAATTATCAGGGCATTCTTAGTAAGACTTGAGAAATGTCATGTTACCCACGATTGAAGATTTATTAGTCATTAATTTTTAGATAAGATAGTGAGAATTTTTTGGTATATTTCAGTAATTATAACAGAATTTTTTAAAATAAAAATTAACATTATGTGGTGAGGGGGAAGTATCAATGTCATTGGTATTTAACTGTGAGCAGTTGTCGTTTGATTCGTGTTTTCATTTTATAAAAATACATGCAAATTAGGACAAGTGATATTGATCCTTTGCTTCCATTTTTAAAAGTTTGTTTAATGTGATTGATCACTTTATATTGAAAAAATATATTAATTATGCTTTATATCATAATCGGAATTCAATATATCCAGTTATAATCAGTACATATTTTTTGTTCATTAAAAAATCAACTGAACCCATTAATTGTATAAGTGATGAAGAATTTTCTTATATATATACTAAAGCGAGAAATAAAATAGGTCGGTGATTTCTTCTTTGAAAATAATAAAATATATTTATAATCAGCTTTAATTATTGCATAAAAGAAATTTTTACTAGAAAAAATATTTTTTTATTCCCACTGATTGCAAGAGTGTTTTGCTACATAAAATCCATGAAGTCCTTTTTACATATAGTGCAAATGATGATCCCATTAATCTGTTTTTTATTGCGTTCTTTACACTATCTCAAAATTCGGTCGAGTAATTTTTCAACAGAAATTTTTTTAGTTATTGACAGTCTTCTTGTAGTATTTTTGGTTGCTAATCGTATCTTCTCTATAGCAACAACAATGCTCGAAGTAAAATGTAATCTTATTAAAAACCCTAATTGAATATATTAATTAAAACCGCAATTAATACAAATACAACTGCTCTCAATCAATGCGAAAATTATAACATCAAAAAGCAGTGAAAATCATTTTCGCACAACACATGATGAGCGCGAACTCTTCACAACTCTCAAGTGCTTGAATTATAATCAAAGAGCTTTTGGCAGTTTTGACCACAAATGATGAATTGCGAATTTCAGCAATAGCTTGTGTTTATATGCCACTGGCTGGTGCGCGGCGCGTTGCTGCCGTGGAAAAAATAAGTGCAATCAATTAATAATTTGGCAATGTTCTATCAAAATAGGATGAGGGGTACGACAGCATATAAAATATGAACAAAAAATTTTCATTTTTATACATCAGATTCGTGTATCCTTTTAGAATTGTAAAACTTGGTGAAACTCTTTCAGAATGGTAATAAAAGAAACTATTTACTGTATCTCGTAACTCGCTCAATATTCGTTCGGAATTCTCAAGTTCAATGTTAGCCCTTTCGCGCCTACTGGCACATATACGTGCCAGCAAGAAACACGCTCATTTCCCGGTCGACACACCGGCGTGACAGAGCCTTTTCTCGTTCACCCCCGGCTGTCACACATTTGAGCCAGTGTCCTAGAACGTTTTAAAAAATATAATTTTCGGCACAAGATGGCATTGTATGTTCATATGGTTTCAGATACATGTAGATCTGACCTTCTACTCGAAATGAAAGAAGCATGACTCACATACACGTGGTTTCGATTATATAAACATAGGGGAAATAAATGCTTCCGAATGAAATGCTTTATGACGGCTCTTTAAATTCGCACTTGGTATTTGTTTATAGTAAATAAGGAGTTTTATTTTCGCTAGAGCGTTGGTTATTTCGGTTTGCAGTCCAGTCTTTAGTGGATAATTAGATTTTGTAGACGTGAATTCTTTCTGTTTTTACCGTTGCAATGTCGAAACGTCATTAAAGTAAGGATTGAAAATAAAATATGTAAAATATATATTTAAACAAGAAATGACTTAAGTAAATAAAATATGTATAAATGTATAAAAAAAGCATATGCCGTTCAAATTCTATATAGAGCATTATTAAGCAATGCGTTGATACTTCGGTAAATTCATGGATTTAGGCTTAACAGCAAAAAATCCTCCGGCCCTGGACAGACACTCGCAAAAGAAACTGCCGGCCTCAGCGATAAGCGCGCGTTAGCGATTCCCGTCGCGAAAAGGTTAGAAAATGTGATTAAAATAGTTTCTTTTAAAACTGATTCAACATAAAGAATATATTTACGCCATATAATATAGTTGAAAAGAAGATTTTTTGAAACTCAAGATGGTGCAAAATTATTTTTACTACAATATTTTGGGAAGTTACTGAGCATTGAATTATGCCTATCACCATCCCGCAGGTGTAAGCAATAAGAGGAACATATTTCATCGCGATCAGATGAGTAGTTTAGGAAGGCATAAGAGACACACATTTATTTGTATTTATATAGATTTTGAAATATACAATGATTTAAGAAACAAAACATATAAACATGGTGCCAATTCTTTAATTTGCTATCTGATTTGCCAACAAGTAAATTCGAAGCTTCTTTTACTTCCCCTTTTCTGGTGAAAGTTTTCCTTCACTGCGGTCATTAAAACGCCATCCATCTAAGCCCATCCTCCTCCTGTGCTTTCCCTCTGATATTATATTTAGCGCCTGAGCCTAATGCGTGCGCTTCGCCAACCGTAGAAGATGGGCATCGAGTGACTCGAGCTATCTTTCTTTTGCAGCCCCCGCAAACGCCCTGATAGGAAAATTCACGCCCGGACGAGCGCTTTTACATTCCCTTTCTTTCCCACAAGGAAAGGGCCAGTGTTTTTATAGTTCAATAAACTGTCTCTCGGTCTGCACAGTGACAAACCTTAATGGGACGTTTTTGTTCTTTCTAGCGTGATTGTGACTGCCGGCAATTTCGGACTTTCCTGCCAATTAATTGGCGAAAATTTGAAGCAACATCCATAATAGGAACAAAGTGTAAAGTATGAATGCTAATTTCATTTTGTGGATGGATGGTGAACAATCTGTACTAATATTATAAATGTGTAAGTTTGGATGGATGGATGTTTGTTACTCAATCACACCAGAACGGCTGAACAGAATTAGATGGAATTTAAAACTGAGATAGAGTCAGGAATAGAGCATAGGCTACTCTTGATTCCGGTTCATTGAGAGATTCATTTTTCACAGACAATCGTTCTTTCAACAAAATGTAACGAGCTTTAATAGTTTAGTTGCTAAACACCGAACCAAATTTCTTTTACCAGAATTGTTACTTTTTGTATTATCACATTAACATGCATGCAAAATATAAATGCCAACAGAAGTTTTGCTGCAAGACAGATTTAATTCTAAATTTGATACAATTTATATCTTAAATACAAATTCTGTATACCAAATGTTAATCATCTAGCTCTCTGCGCTTTGCAGTTGTCATGTTCTTTTGTATTCAAATCGTCGTATAGAATGATTTCCTCTGATAGCATTTCTTTCAAAATGTGAGAAATCTAAAACTTTGATGCAACGATCACGTGCCAAATTTCATTTGTCAAGAGCTTTTAAGCTCATATAGGGACAGGCAGAATTCTAAAATATGTTTTAGGGACTTGGATAGTTCTGAAACATTTAGATACTTTAAAATTTTGAATTCGAATTTTTTCATTCATTTTAACATTCAGTTAGCGTATGAAAAAAGAAAAAGAAACGGCATATAAATTACCTTTTTTGAATTAATTTCTGTTGCAAAATTTATGAGGCTTAAAATTTTCAAAATAACTGAATAGGGAAAAATTTACACACAATCTTAACTTCGTCTTGATAAGTAGAAAAAAAAAGATAACATCATTAAATTCGTTACTTCATCTTCCATTTTACCTATTAAAAGAAATAAGTGAAGCAATGCAACTCAATCTTAAGAAATGATCGTTTTTAAGTTAATTGTACCTTAAGAAATACGATAATCCTTTAAATTTTTCCCTTGCTGTGGAATTCTCTTAACATTTTTAACTGATAGAATCACATTCTTTTCCATCTTCGTGAAAGTTATTAAACTCTTTTTTTATATTGAACTAAATTTTATTTTTACGGCCTGATTCATTTAATAAATATACATTGAAGGTTGATTTTAAAATATTTATGAAAACGTTTTGGAGAAAAAGAATTATGAAATTTTCAGTTGATGTTAAAACAACATTTGAAATGGATTGCATTTGATTTTTCTAACTTTGAGGTCATCTCAAGTCGAATACGTTAGTAATGGAATGAATATTTGCTGCTCCATTTTCGTGACTGAATATTAAATAAGACGTTAAATGATACTTTAATGACAGATGATATTGTTTTATCCATAATATATTTTGTGTTTATGAACTTACGAAATGAGCAATCCATTGTTCTGTCACTTTTTATGTTCAGCTCTAACCTATCCAGTTACGTTATTGGAGAGACACTGATTAGGGCAGAAACATGATTCGCATCAACATTTTCTTAACGGTAACCCACAATGATATAGAATATGCATTGATAATGTCATATTAATTTCTATTAAAATGACTCGTGGAAACAATGAAGTTTTGAGATTGTTTTGTAAAACCAAACAGCATATGAAACATTAAGTAAGTCAAAATGAATGCTATAGTTTAAAAAAAGTCCCTTTTAAAATTTGTCTCAAAAATTTACACAGAAGATGACATTCATTTCCACTTTCAAGCAAAATATCTTAATTTTAATCAATCTTTATCTATAAATCATATTTTTATAAGAAGAAAAATATATAATTTTGAGACATTAAAATTCGTTGTAAACTTTTTGTTTTGGAAATGAAATTTTTGCTTTGTAGAAAGTGATCCTAGAAAAAATTTCAAAGAGTTAAAAATTACATAATGCTAGTTATCTAATCCTTTATTAACGACATTAATTTAAAATATCCCTTTTTTTCTTTTGATTTTGAGCAATGGATTGAATATCTTTTTCTGATAATGAAAATAAAATCCTTGAACAAAAAAATTATATTTTATTAAATTAAAAAATATTTTATTTAATCGATTTCATTGACAGCAGCTTTATTTACTAATTCATGTTCTATTTCATTTTATCGTTTTTTCATTTTCTATGCAAATAAGAAGTTTATGAGGGAATCAATGTGGCAGCTTTGCAAAAAATTAATCATTAACTGAAAACAAATAAAAAATTTCAAACCATTTTGGTTTTATTTTTTTTCTTTCCTTTCAAGCAAAATATTTGCATTAAGCCTTGAGTTTGAATGATTATCTAATAACTTTAAACGAGGGATTCTTATATACATATATATGTAAAGGACTAACTTTAAAAATGAATAATTCGAAAAAGAATGAAGATAAAATGATGCGGTTTGCATTGGCATTGCAATCCACATGCATTTGTTGAGGAACCCTTGCTACAGCCTAAAGTGACAGTCTGGTGTGGCTTCACGGCTGCCAAGATTATTTCTTTTGCGGCAGCAACGCGCCGGGCACCTGCTACACCTCAATAAAGGACAATTGTCTGGGTATGAACGATTCGATAGACATTAATCATTAAACACCAAATGGAGGCAAAGAGAAAATATGCGCCATCTAAGGTCAAAAATATACTTAGATGCCCTCCTAAGAAATGCGGTGAGCCGGATAACCTGCCGCACTAGAAGGATTCGCGAAATCAGGAAAGGGTATCGACCTGATTTAGCAGGACAATTCCCGACTGGAAGGGAGGACGTCCCACAATGCGTTTCATTGTCGCCAGCTCGCTTCACAATGAACAGGTGTGAATAAATTAACTTCTCACTTGTAACAGAATCGACAAGTAGAGCTCGTCACATGCGACGGATTTCTAGTCGAACACCTCTTTCGAACCCGCGATTGTTTACTCCTCTTTGTTGCGAAAACGAAACTTAATCAATACAAATTCTAAAACAATGGATTGCTTGAGATTCGCTCAATTCAAATGCACGATAAACGGGCGCTCTCTAACCGATTCTCGTATGTAGGATAAGTGCTCGTGCTGCTTTCATTATAAATTTGTGCTGGTGTCGAGTGCGATGTTTAAGTGGAGCAGAGGAAGTAAATAAACAGTGGGCAATGATTTGCTTTGCTTTGTTAAATCTGAGGACAAAAAATAAATTGATTTCTTTTTCCACTTCGATGACTGAAATTCTATCGCAAATAATTTCTTTAATGAAATAATGATTGATGATGCTTTCAAAGTAACGATATTAATGGTTTCCACTTATTTTTTCAAAGTTAATGGCTTTTCTAAAAGCTATGCTATTATTCATTCTGAAAAATTTGAAAGCTAATTTTTTTTTGACTAGCTTAGGAGTGTTGGAAAAAAATTGCAACTGCCCAAAATTTAAAAATAACAACAACAACAAAAAAAGAATGCTTGGGAAAATGATTATACTTGACCTTATTGTTAAAGGTTTAAATTTATTTTATATAGAATAAAAATTTAAGTTTATTTATTTAATACTTTAAAAATTTACAAAAGAATTAGGAAATGAATATTCAACTTCTATCAAAGAACCTTTAAAATAAATAATGAGCGATGAAAAAAATTTTTAACAAAAAAAAATCAGCATCTTGAGCAGAAACGTTTCTTTACAATATAAGTATTATATTGATAACAATTTTTTGAGCTGAATTTACACTAAATAACGAAAATTTACGAGTGTCATACTCTAGCCCTCCTCCAACGCCATGAATTAAAAAATATCCATTTAAAAAGTAATGGGTTTGGTAAAAATGATTATACTTGCATTAACTAATTCATATTGTTCAGTTCAATACGCTGAAAGATTTAAATTTATTTAATGTAATATTATGAGTTAAAATTTTCTTATGTGATACTTAAAAAATTTATGAAATGATAAAGAAATGAATATACAGTTTGTATTAAAGAATTTCGATGAAAATTGAGCAATGAAGAATTTTTTTAGAAACAATATCAGCATATTGAACTGACACATTTATTTAGATCATAATTACTACGTATATAATAATTTTTCAATGAATTTACAATAAATAATAAAAATTTACAAATATATTGAAAGGCGTCTTCTAATAAAAATATCTAACGCATAATAATTTTTCACAAATGCATTGCAATTTATAATTTAATAGTTATGTATAAAATGCGCTGAGTTTTTGTGATTTTACAACAATTTTAATCACTGAATTTGATAATAACATAATAATTTTTGAACTTACTTATTTAAATTGTTCTTTTTTTAATTTATTACTCACATTTTTATAAATTTTAAAAATATTAACCTCATTTTTCAAAAAACATATTTTTCCTAAACTACTAGGAGAAAAAGAGCTTATGTTAGATATATTACAAAAGAGATTCTAATTTGCAAATAATATTATGTTTAATTTATTCAAAATGGAGTTGAACAGAATTTACTAAAAAAAACATTCATATCCCTTTTGAAAATTACAAGAAAAAAAAAATCACTTTTTGAATGCTCCCGTAGAGCACTGTTTTATTTATCTAATCAAGCACAAACATACAACGATATTTAGAGCCTACGTTTTTTCTGAAACAATAAGCCATTTTGTGCAGCAAAATTGCATGTAACACAACATAACAGAAAGCGAAAACAAAGTAACAATAAAAGAAAGAAAAGTAACCAGCGATCACCTGACCTACATTTTTCAATAAAAGAAAAAAATGCGAAGAACGCAAAAACAAAAATAAAATAGCCATCTGCAATAGAATCGAGGCAAACTAAAACCTATTGTTCAGCGTACGAAACTTAAAAGAACAATTTTCTTAGTATCTTCCATTCTTCTTATTTTCATTTCACTTCATTTCTTTGCAAGGAAAAAATATAATAGCATCTATCTCACTCTAACTGCCGGGCACCGCCCATTGAAATGGTGATTATTCCTGACGGTTTGGCAACGCCCTATTCGGCTAAAGTATACAACGTGATTATCACTTATCCTATTTTTTTTATTTTCAATCGGAAGTAATCTAGATATAATATATATCGTCGGCGTGGTCCGCAAATTAATTTAATAATAATCCTTTTAGACGAGACTCATTAGACTTCGAGCAAGATTTTTTTTTACTAAGCTTTTTAAAAAGCAGCTGTATATGCAACTGGCTGTCAGCTGCTATTGACTTATCTTTCCGTTTGCTATAGTTTATTTCTCTTAGATATTATCTTAATCTATGAGAGTTATTAGAGGGTGTTTTTTCTTTATCTCTTCAAATGCATATTGCTTTCATATTTAAAATAAATAAGATTACTTTTCCCAGAGGATTAATTGACGTTTCTATAGACAGTTTTTTTTTAATTCCTGCAATAAATTTGCTTTACATGTCTAATAACTAAAATAATGATTCGAGGACGCATTTATATTATTTCCTTCGATATGTATCTGTAAATATCCTAAATTTATGCATGTAATAATTTAAGGTAATTAAACGCGAAGGCAGGCGATTTTGTTCAGTTAACAGAAGAATTTGTTAACCAGTAATATTTTTGAATATGTTGCATTTGTTTTAATTACAACTTATTAGAGGATATAAAATATAATGAGTCAATATATATATAAATATATAAATTATCATTAACTGAAAAACTAATTAATTATAGATTCGAAACAAAATATTGCTTGATTTACTTGATATATGACTTAATGATTAAAGCTTAACAGAATTAAGGAAGTCAACGTTCCAGATAAAACCACGCAATATATCAACACACGCTCACGTGAAGACCATTAAATATTCCGCACAAATTAATTTAAAGAAATTCTTTGGGTTTTAAATCCTTTTTTTTAATTTCTTGATAGCAATGGTGGATTTAAGCAATGCATGACCTTTTGGAAATAGTATTATGGAGACCCTCTTTTAATAACATTTTAAATTGATATTTCAATACATTTTTTTTATTTCGTTAAAATGCTAATGATTGATTTTAGTTTTCTCATTTTAGTAATTAGTGAAAATGCGCTTTCATCTGTTTATTTTACATTGTTTTATTCGTTGAAAAAATAAATAATGTAATTAAATTCTTGAAAAATCATGTATAAAGGGTTTGTAGGAAGTTAGTTGGTATCAGGTTACCTGGAAGGAGGAAGAGCATTATGAACATTAAGTCTTCATAAGAAATTAAATGGAAATCAAGCATAATGAATAATCCTAGCGAATTATCTGCTGGACAGAGATGGCCAGTCATAAATATAGAAGGAAATATAAATAATGTGTACTAAATTATCAAATGTTGGAACTGTTGCCAATCCTATCAATATAATAATCAATTTTTGACTTATAATTAACTAGCTGATACCCGGCGCGTTGTTGCCGCGAAAGAAATAATTTTGGAAATATCGTTTGAAATTTAAAATAATTATCTTACTTAATTAGGAATGATAAAAAAATAACATTTGTTTTCGTATCGAAATTAATATATTCATTGAAATTAAATGATATATAAAGAAAAAGTATAAATATTTTTTTTACTTTAAGATTCAAGAACTGTATGGTAGGCATTATTTTTATCTGTCTTCAGCAGAAACAAATACATTTTTTGACTATCCGATTTGTAAGCATCCAGCATACAACTGGATAGAGTCTTTTGAGCGGCACGGCAGCGCATAAGAGACTGACAGACAAACATTCATCTTAATTTATATAGATTACTCAATGACTGGAAATCTATGAAAGCAGAGCCGGGGTTGAGGCGGGTGCTATGCACCCGGGCTTTGGGAGTGTGGGGACCCCCACCGTGATTAAGAATTAAAGCAGTGTTCTGAAAAATAATAATGTTACACATACTAAAAGTCTATGAGCTTGTTTTCATGTGACTGGCTGAGCATCAACTGACGTCCTTATTAGGCAAACATTGCAGTGATATCTATAAGAAAGCGGTAAAAGATCATCTATGAATAAGGAAATCCCCTTCAGACATGTTAAGACAGAGCGGCGTACCCAGAGCCCAGAAGTCGAGGCGAAGGCTGGGTTCCAATGGACTTGTAAATCATCAGCTATCTACTTCTGTCTAAAACTAATGTAATATTTTTTACAATCCTTTACCTTGCCAATTACTAAATATAATAAATGCTGAACCTTCTTTCAGCAAATTGAAATTAAATAAAGGATTATCTTCGGTCAAGCGTATGGGTTTAATGTTTAAACGCTCTTGCTTTAAAAAGTATCGAAAAAAAAATTGGAAAAATTGTCATTTTCCTGGTATCATTAATAGCAAAAACAAAATTATGCATCATTAAATAAATATGCAAATATTCAGTGGTTTTTTTTTTTTTTACTTTGCTAAAAAATTTAGTGCTCCAAAGGATTTTTTGCACCCGGGCTCTTTCATAGAGAAGGCCGGCTCTGTGCGAAAGCTGTATAATTTTATAATACAATCAATATTAAGTATTGTTTTATATTTTCTGTCTTGTACTTTCTTTCTTACTTTCTACTTCTGTCTTGTTAATATTATACAAAAGTATATACAAATATAGAATGAACATTAAAAAGAAAATAAAAGGAGAAATGATTATGCACCTATCTTTTTTTTTCGGCACTAACAATTCCATATCAAAATCCATGACTGAAACTCATATTTTAAAATCTTATGGAAGATGAAAACTCAAAAAGAACGGAATGATTTATAGTTTGTCATCTATAATTTAATTATAAATCATCCCTTTTCAGCACGGGAGGAAAATTTTAAGCGAACTTTTTAATTTGACTTCCTAAAGTAATAAATTTATCTCATATTTAAAGGAGAAGCATGAATGCGAATATTTTTCTTCTTGTTGAAGACTGTACTTTGCATGCTGCCACGTCGCTTTCTAATAATGAAAAGGAAGAAATACATTTTCCTATAATTTAATTACCTCGGTGCTGAGTGGAAGTCACAGAGGTCAGAAAATCAAATTCCAGTCTGGGCAAAGGTCGTCGGTTTTCATTAGAAGAGGTAATAACTCACTAGACTCTCTCATTTATCAATTTAGAAGAGGGTCTTCTTCTTGCCGGCGTTTTATTTTAGTGAGAAGTCATAATGGTTATCGCAGCCATGGATTGAATTTTAAGTGAAAAAATTCTATTTTTTAATGATTTTTACAATTTTGCTTTTATAGACATATTTATACACCATACAGGATATCTTGAGAGGACCATGCAAATTGCAAGGACTGAAAATAAATTGATTCAACAGGCATACACCTATGAGCTTGGCTTTAGAGAAACACGTGACAACCATTTTGTGAAAGAAGAGCACGCTTTAGTTTAACTTAAGCTTAAATATCTGCATTAATATTCTGCATGCATATTTATCACTTACTTATTCTGCTTATTCACGAAGGGGTGAATTCATTTTGTCTGAGGGTTTTAAAGTGAATTTTATTCGCACTGCCAATTTTTTAAAAATAGAACTTTTACTTTGACCATAAGTGGCACGTACCTTTATTTTTGATTATTTTTCAACGTTATAATTTTTATTGCCTTAAGATTAAACTTCATATCGCACAGAACCGTCAATCCCTAAAAAATTACTAATTCAGCAGATCTACAGAGGAATTACTATTTTACAAGTAGGTTGTTACTTATGGCACTTTACAAGCCCACTAACAGTTATCTGTCAGTGATTTAAGCCGAAATAAGCGTCTCTTGTTTTTTCAGTAGCGCCAACTAGGACCAAGAGTACGACTTAGCTACTACATGCGTCACACTCGCTTGCTCAACCCCTTTTTATTGAAGGACACATTCACACTACTCACAGATAGATCACAGAAGAACAACCATGTCCGAACCGGGACGTCCAGATCAAGAAGAAGACACGCCGGTTGTTTTACAAGCATAAAACCTATTAGTCTATTTATCTTTCTATATTTTACACTTTTTCGCGATCCGATCTGTTTTGCATGCTAGATTTCAGCAGCAATCATGACTTTGAATCCACCAAAATATAATTTGAGAGTTTTAAAAACCATCTTTCATTGCCTAAAGTTTATGCGAAAACTTAAATGGAAGAATCGGTGGATTCAATTACTGAATCTCCATTAAAACCATTTTGAACCCCGATTCAATTTTTAACTTGCATGTATATAAAAGCTCATGCTATATGTTGTCTTTTGGGATAAAGAATACCATTAAGGTACAAGTTCTTTTAATAAATAAGCAATGATTATCCATTTGTGTTATAAACGCGCATTCATTATTATCCTCATTTTATTAATGTAAAGACTGATAGCATAATAGGTACATGGGCAAAAGAAAGGTCGAACGCTTTCTTATTTAGTTTTTTTTTTTTTTTTCAAAACCATTTTAAAGTCATATGTTGTATTATTTTGTCGTACTTCCAAATAAATTTATTTTTAGCATATCAGAAAGTTTCTTTTTTCAACTTTAGGTTCAACTTTTTCCAACTTAGCAATACCTCACCCCTTCCAAAAAAAATATTCTCAGAACTTGCTATTTCCTATTGCTCTTTCCCTTTACCATTAAATTAGTGATTTTAATAAGCAAAAATTTATCTGATTTTTGAGATCTAACAATTTAAAAATAAGGTATCACTGTTTGATTATCTTAAATAGATCGTTATAATTGTAATAATATTCAACTAACAAAACATTAATATTATTGTAATAAAAAAGAAATGAATAGCTATAAATTCACCAGAATAAATAAATTATTGAAATAGTAGATATATCTAAGAATAAGAAAAATCTGTTGATAGAGAAATATATACCCATAATTTATATATATATATATATATACCTTTATATACGTATTTTCCGCATAATTAATATCGATTATAAGCCGCCTCGTTACGTTACTTAAAATATTATAATCGTAAAGAAAATAAAACGTTGAGATGTAATTGTTGTATTAAAAAAGTGGCTGTTTATTTTGTAGATGTCTAAAATGAATGCTGATTTTTTCAAAAAAAATAAAATAATAATCTTTTATAATCTAAAATTTTGAATCTATCAATACATTCATAAGTTACTGTATATATAGAGACAAATAGATAAGCGGATAATTTAATCTCCATCTCCCCATATAGATAAGAACCCCTCTTTACATGATAATATCCATATATGTAAGACCTAGAAATCAAAAATGTATATTTAAGTTTATGACTAGATATATAACTGTTTGTTATAACATTAATTTTAAATACTTTGTTATTTTGACATAGACTCCTCGTACTCGCATGCTTTCGATTTCTTTTACTGGCAGCAGGGGAACTCTCGATTTCTTGCAGTTAAATGAGTACATTCCGAACCAAGAAACAACCTGCTTCGATAGACTATATTTATATCTGCCCCCATCCAATCACTCGAAACCAGATCAGAAGTTCAGATCGAAATGGCAAGCGAGTTGGAGCGTATCATGACTTTCGCCATGCGACCAGTCCTCCGTCGAGGATTTCGACAGCGTTTCCGATTGCCCTCACCCCGCAATCGGAAAAGAAAGGGGTGTGATCCTAGGTTTCTCCCAGCTGCCTGCAGCTGAGGTGGGGGAGTCCACTTCTTCCCACGACCCCGTGACTTACTTTCTCCCCACGGTCACTCACGAAGTGGTACGACCTCAACCGCGAGGAAGGATGATCGGTTCTGCAGATCGGCCGCTTCGAACGGTTTTCCCGATCTAATGCGCGCTAAAGAGCCGTTAAATGGCCGCCGTCTCATCTCGAATATGCGGAACAATGAAACGGAGATGGAAATGTAGATTCCTCTTTTTTTTCTCCCACTTCCGATTTTGCATGCAGCAATCGCCACATGAAAGAAGGCGAATCCATGCTAAAAAGCATGCAAAAATGAAGTGAAAGCGTGATTAATAAATTCGAAAAGAAAATTTAGACTACAGTTTTCCCTTTGGTAGACATTCTTCCAGTATACCGATCTTTCGCTATGAAAATTGAAATCCTATATAAAGGATTATTTTGCTACGAAAGTGATATTTTTCTCTTTTACAGCAAACTGGTCATTACTAATTAAAATACTTTAACATTTAATCAAATTTATCTCTTTATATTTCCATTTTGAATGCTATTAAGTATTTTATTTTGAGACTGTTTTCATTTCAATATCCGTTTCAATTGTCCATTTGATTTTAAATCCTTCATTTTGAATGAAACATTAATTTTTCCTTGTTTAAGACTGAATTTTTGTTAAGTTTTATATATTTGCAATCTTAAAGTGGAAAAGAAACCATTTTCATTCTTTTATTTTGGCATCGAAAGATATTTTTATTACTTCATTTATAAACAAATAACTGCTTCTTTTAGTAATTTTCTAATGCAATGATTTAACACTTATTTCATAATTGCCATAATAATGTGCTTTTAGAAATCATAAATAAATTCAGTTTCAAATCCAAACGTAAAGCTGCAACTGATTTTGATCATGTTAAAAAAACTGAATCCAGAAGGGAATTATTTAAATGTCGTTCAGAATAAGTAAAATACATGAATAGTTTTTTATTTTTTCAGTAAGGACATTTTCCAGACATGTCTGCTTTGCTCTCAGCAGGGATAAAATAAGAATAAATTAACCTATTTCAAGCGCAGCGTTTTGACACATTCTATATCATCTTTTATATAAAAAAAGAATATCATAAGATATCGGTATAAAAAAAAAGAACCTTGGACTTTCAGTCTAAAGAAGATGGATCGAGTAGTTTTAACTCTAATATTCAACTTTTTTATGCATACGAGATTTTGATTTCAGCTTAAAATATTGGAACGACTAGAGAGCGAAAAGTTAAAGAAAGGTTCTATTATACCATTCCATAAATTAAGCGTCATGTTCTTTTTCTTTTCATAATATCGTTTAATATTGGAATTCGTAACACTTTTGAATTATAGCGCACATAAAAAAACGTTTATTAAAAGTAATTTTTTAACGATTTAAAATTGTATTAACTGCAATTATAATAAAATATTAGTCGCAGCTATGTCATTTAGCATTTTTTTTAAATATAAAACATTTTTAATCTAAAGAAAATATAAATTATTTTTCTTTTGATAAATGTTATATTTTATCGCAGTTCGTTTAGCTTTATTATTCCACATTCTGAGATTAAAACTTCATCAATGGGTTTATTTCATTGTCACATTTTAAGAAGTAGAATAAAACTGCAAAACAACTTTTTAAAAAGTATGAGCTTTGCCAAAAATCTCACAATCAATCTTATGTTGCAAATATATAAGAAGGTATGTTAATTAAGCTACCTTGCAGCAAAATCTCTTATTATATTTTAATAGTGGGTAATTGACGAAAAATTGAAGCAGAAATGAAAGCATCCCACTTAAGAATAATCCTCCCTATTTCTATCAACAGCTTATGAATATAAAAATGTATTTACAGACTTGTTTCTCACTGCATATTCAAGTATAGATATATTTATCTATAAATAATTTCCGGAAAAAATATTCACTGCAACTACCATTACATATTCTTTCATCGTTCAAACGATGAGCAGTAAAAAGATATACTAAAAATATTAATAAAAAAGTTCGAAATTCACTTATTCTATTTGTTCCATTTTCGGCACAGTAACTAGATAATTGTTGTTGCTTAATAGGTACAATATAAGAGAAATTACCGATGTTAAAAGAATTATACTTGTTTCAGGTAAATTTTTAAAAAGAATTAACCCATATTCTCGTTTTATTATGTACCAATATTATCAAGGAAATGCTGCTTATCCATTAAGATTTAGTACAATTCTTATTTCATGTTAACTTTTAAGTACTCATTACGAATTTTTCCTTAAAAAATTTACTTGATTTCTGTTTATCTTTCTTTATTAAAAATCTGATATCACATAAGAAGAAATAACATTGTATCCATATAACAAGTTTATTTGCAAAGTGTAATTGCTGGTATCAAAAGAATGGGGACTAAAATAATTCTTAGTTCAAATACAATAGTATTTTTGAATTCAATCAGAAAGCTATCAAAGTGTCCACTAGAATTCTTCAAATTCTCTCTTGTAACAATAATATTTGCCCCAAAATCAGAAGAGGATTTCTACATGTACAGCCTTTCGTCATATAGTTTCTTCTCTACATTCAAATAACGGTGTATTCATAGTAAAATATACACATAACAAAAAAATTAAAAATATATATCTTCATGAGCTGTCCGTAGTATGATACAGATACTGAAAATAGACTAAAACCCTTGAAATTCTATATATATACAAACAGTTATGAAATAACAGCGTAAAAAAAATCTGGAACGAGTTTATTTGTAAATGTAAACCGTTAGTTTTCTATACGTCAAAACTGGATGAATGGGTTGAACAATAGCAGTTTTATGTTGCTTGAATAAAGAAAATAGAAATAAAGCTCCCCTAGTCAAGTGGAAGTTTTCCTCGAGCGAGTACTTTCTTTAACTTCCTGGAATATTTTGGGCTTCGGGCAGATAAAAGGAAATGTACTCACATCCCGTTTCGGGAGCTTAAGCATCCCAGTCACGCAAGAGGAGTGTGTCCGAAAGTAGATGTGGCTACATTCTATTCTGGTTCCAAAAATCGTCTGGAACTTTACTTAAGATCATTTCAAACAAGGAATTCAAAGATAAACTAATTTTTTTCATAATAAGTGTTCGCTAATATCAAACTTCAGAACTTACATATGATGGCAGAGTAATACTTAAAATATATTCAAATCCTTGTACTTCACTTAAATAGGAATGTAATTTATTAAGATTATTTATGTATATAGGAAAATTAAGACATTTTTATCCTGAAGCTTCAGAGGTTGCATTCATATTTATAGAGCATTTGAATAATATTTAAAAATTATAACAATTATTACTAATATTTAAAGATTAAAACAGGTATTTAAATCATAATAAAGCAGAAAAATTACAAATGCCTGTTTGTACGTCGGGTAATTCACTCAATTAATTGTAAGTTTGTTTTGTATATCGCACGTGAATCGTCGATTTTCTTTCTTCTAAAGGAAATCTGGTTGAAATATCATTTAGCTAAGATTAAATTGAGATAAGAATTACTTGCATTTAACTACATATTTAGCAATTTTTAATGATTAAAATAAACAGAAACCATAAAGCTTCTTTTTTTTTTCCTTTCAAAAGTAGCAACAGATATTAGAACTTATTTAATATTCTCAGGAAACCAGCTGCAGTTAAAAATCTTCAACTGGAGTTCGTTGGCTAGTGAATTTAATAGTGAGCATTTATGCTTCAGTTATAGCCAGAAATTATTAATTATAGCCATTAAATACGCATTATTATCCACTTTGAAAATTTTGCAATGTTATCTATATTTCAAATGTTTTATATTTCTTTTTTGTGAATAATTTGTTTACTTACAACGCATTGGTGTTTGTGCAAAATTATGTCATCTGTGTCGTAAATTAGTCTTAGTTTTATAATTAAAATTTTTATCAACTTTTGCAAATGATTTCATACTTAATCAAAAAAACTTTTAATACAAATTGCAGAAAACAAAAAAATATATTTAATACAATATTCATTTCAATTAAATTAATAATCTTGTTATATACTAACAAATAGTTAAACACTGAATCTTTTACAATAGTTTCTGGAATTCTCTAAAAAATGAAAAAATAATCCATAAATAGTGTCATTTGATGGAATATAATATTCCAGTCAGAGAGCACGTTAGAACTCGCTCAAAAGTCTAAAAAATCAATATGCTTTATTTCTTATTCAAAACCATCTTTCAGAAACAAATGCAACAATGTTTGCCTTTTTCTTATTCGTCAACCCTAACTTACGCTATTTGCAGAGTTGAAGGTTTTGTAAAAGTAGAAACGCTTTTCCTTATAGAAGATGGCAGGCAAATATCTTTAGAGGTAGAAAAAGTTGGCAAACAAGAATTTAGAAGTTTTTCAAGCAGCTGAATAAGGTATAATAAAACTTACATAGTAAGTATTCATAGGTTTACTTTGAGAAAAGTTTCATAGAAACAATCATTTATAAAAATTATAAATTCAATAATGATTTATAAAAATGATAAATTATAAATTCATCAATTAAAGGAAATATTAAATTTCTTGGTAATTTCAAAAACAAAAATTGAATTTTGACTCAAGTTTTTCTCACGCTTGTGAAATTTCACAGAAATCCTTACACATAATTTTGCTCCAATTCTAATTATCAAAGTAAAAATTGATTTACTCTCGATAAAAACACTATTTTAGTTTTTTTATATTTAAAAAGAGCTAATTAGATATTATTTTTTTAAATTCTAAAAGCAATTATCATGAGAACTGATTGACATGACTAAAAGTAATTATCATAAAATTAAATCAATTTGAGATGGTTAATTTAATATTCAAATTATGTTCACTCTATACGACACATGATTTTCTGAAAGAATTATAATTTATTTTTTCTCGAACACTACATTTCTTTAAATTATATTCTTTTTCAAGATTACATTTTAGTTTTCATAGTAACTTTCTTATCGGAACTAATGAATACTATATTATAACCCTTAAAGAAAACTTTCGCTTAAGTTCAGTGACGTTGAGATGCGAGAATTTTGCAGGTAGTGTTTACAGCGCCATCTCTTAACAGTGGGGAAAATTTATTACTGACTTAAAGATCATAAGACAGCAGTCGGGAAATGCATTTCACAGACGCACTATGCATGATTTTATTTCCCTTCTTTTGTAGTAATAGAAGCAGATTTTTTAAAAAAAAAGTTTCACTACTTTGCAATCAGTCTATTCTGCTTGCAATCTTGATTTTTAGGCTCAAAATAGTCATGTTTTAATTTCTTGACTTCAGTTTATTATTTTAATTTTTTACTTTGCTTGTTTTTCTTTCTTTTAAACTTTAATAATGACTTTAAAACTTAAGAAATTCTAATTTTCTTTCCGAACTCTTAACTCCGAAAAGAAAAATTAGAATATTGATGGAATTTATTATAATAAGGATAAGAAGGAATTCAATTGATAAAATAAATGAAAAATTTATCGCTATAGATATTTAATCAAGATTAGATAATAGATATAGATATTTAATCAAGATTACTTATTCCGCTATTATTATAATTGGTGAAAAAATGTAAGAATTTAATCAAGGCATTATTTTAATTTCAATTATATTTGAAAAAAAATGTTATGAACTTAATATTTTAGTGTATTTTATACATTTATTTGAAAAATTAATTATAAAATTATTTTCAAACTGAAAATTCAAATAAAATAGTATTGGAAAGATATGTTGCGCTCTTAAAAATTCACAAGAAACCATTTGTTCTAATTAATATGCTGTCTAAATACCATAAACCGTAGAATTTGTTAAGAAATCACAAATTTTACAGATGAAATTTTCGCATACAGTGGTAAATATATTATAAAGACACAATTGATAAACAATATAACTGAATCAAACTATAAGCATCTATATTAATATTTTTAATAAGACGAATAAAATTTAATAAGAATCCATTAATATTATCTACATTTCTTCTAACAAAAAGCAGCACATTAATAAAATCAGACTATTACTAAAATTATTATACTGAAATTGCTTATTATACTGGTTTAATAACTTCATATAAATATGCGTAGCAATTTCCAGATATTTTGAAAAAAATATTTATAACACCTGCATAGTACATACAATTCTAAACCAAAACGATAAAATTTGGCTGATAATATTTCATACTTTTTTGTACAATCATTTAATTTTCAATTGCTCAAATTTATATGGAAATCAAACACGAGGTTTCTATCACTTTTTTATTTTAAAAGAATATAAATAAAAATGATAATTTTTGCTATGTATTTAACCTCAAATAATCACATTTTTACTGAATTATTATAATATATTCATTAGGAAGTATCGTCATTCTATACCCATATAAATTAGGAAGTAATTTTTATATAAAAGTTCTTCAGTTAAGAGTTTTATCAATTTCTTAAATTTTTATTTATTAAAGATTGCAGCCTAAAAAAAGATTTTAGAAATTTTTATTGAAAGTTTAAGTCGGTTTATGAGCAATATTGAGTACTGCTTCTTTAATAATAAAAGTAATTACAATATCATTAGCAATTAATATTAAAAAACGTAATTACTCTATACTGTGTGATTAGATCAGATTAATCCATATATTAAGTTAAGTTTGAAATTATTCTTGTTGATCTTTTCAACATTCTGCTTTTCTTCATTTTGTCAATTCATTTTCACGAATTCACAAATCTGTAAAATGTTCTTAATTACAATATATATTAGCTCTTAATGAGAATATGCATATTTATTAATTAGAATTTATATAATTGCGCGAAATTATTTTTAGAACCAATAATTATCAATAAAACTTTTAATAATTAAATTAATAACAGTTTCCATTAATATTAAAAGAACTGATAAATGTTTTCAGAAAATTCTATATCAATGTACATTTTGACCTAAAAGTATCTGAACTGTAAAAGAAACATAAAAATATCCGAATTTAATTCGGTAACAGGCTCGGGACAAAATGTGCATATGTATTGAAATAACCGATCTCAATTTATATATTTACATACAAATATATAAATTGAACAAGGAATATAATATTTCCCAATATAATCAAATAATTGTTATTTAAAAATTTAGAAGGAGATATTCTGCAATTTTAAAGATTTTTAATAAGGAAAATAAAACTGAAACAATTGTCAATTTAACTAATAAAGTTATCAATTGATCATCCAGGTGTATGCAGGAAATGGATCTGGATGGATTCGCTTCCAGCGAGCGTCGGCATTTCCCACAAGGGATCTCGGTCAAGAGTAAGTGGGCAGAGACAGAGAAGGAGACTTACCTGGAGATGAGAGGAAGATGTGGTGACTAGAACGGGGAGAGAGTGATCGGAAAGCGGAGAGAGTTTTTCCTTTATAAAAGCCCTTTGGCATCACGTGAGAGCCAGTTTCCGTCTAAAGGGCAAGGCCTAGGTCAGCTGCACCTGCCCTTCCACCGAGTGACGGTTCGCCGACTCATCCCAAGAGAAGAAAGAAAAAGTGAGCCTTTCGAGCGCGGATTGAACTTGAAATTTGTCAACACCGACCACTTCTGTCAGCTGGGCCTGTCCCCAGTCTGTTTTTTGGAACAGCCTGGATACAGAACCGAATAGCAAAGGCGTCTGGAGGTTGATTCAACCTGCAATTTGTGTATTGGGAATTTTGCTGACATCTTAAGGATTTGTTTAAGGCATCCGACTGTATTAAAAACACTGCTAACCGACCACATTGGCGAATTTTTTAGAAATTCTTATTTCGTGTAGTTCAGACTTTTTCCCTCCCGAAACAGTTTATCTTTTCTAAGAAAGGAAGGCCTTACCTATCATCCAGGGGAGCAGATTTTTCAATTAAAATTTATCTTTAAATTCAATTTTCTTTTCAACTTTAATCTTCGTCAAAATTCTCCGCCGTAAACTGATATCTCAAAAATTATTAGAGGTGTTTGCATAAACATTTCAGCGTGTGTTTTAAGTAATGTGGGAGATAAATTATCCAAAAGTTTTATTGAAGGTGAAATACTTTTTCACAGGTGTATTTAGAAAAAATAAGTTGTGAATTCATGGAAAAGATGCATATATAAGCATATTTTTACCCCTAACTTTCTTGCATCTCAAAATTTTTATTAGATTTTGGTTCATTTCATTCATCATTATATTCTATAACTTGTGTACAAAGAAAAATAGGGTTGCTGCATTACCATTTTGTGTAGAGCTTTAACCATTTCGTTTAAATTTCATTAGAATTTGCTAAAAATGTCCCCATTTCTCAAAATAATTGTTCTTGTTCATATTTTTAAATAATTGTTCTTGTATTTATAGGGCTTATTACTGACAATACATCTAATAACCATAAATAATTTCTAAGAAATCCAATTTTTCAAAATTTTTCCTTCGAACATAGTCGGGTGCCTTAAGAGATTTATTTTCAAGCCATCTATAAGATTACAAAGAAAATAACATTCTCTAAATATTGACACCGTTCTAAATTATCTGATATAAAAAGAGACAATATTTCGTTTGAATTACAAATAAATGTCACCTCGACGTTTCTAAGCTCCAAAAAAAAAGACATGGATCCTTAAAACAAATACTTTTTTGCAATTAAAAATGAAGGGAAAATTAAATAGGTTTACGACTTTTCAGTATATCCAGCCTCATCTTCTGTTTACATTTATTATATAAATGGCAGCCTTGATGGCCAACTGGTTTGTTGAGAATATTTGTCCCTCTTAGTTTGAATTAAATCTCGCATGCATGTTTAGAGTATTTCCTTAACAAAGCATTTTTATACTTTTAATTCTGACTGACAATAAAATCAAGTTTAGATTTCCATCCTCTTATTCTGTTGTATTCTTATTGTACATGCGTACATTATAATGGAATATTATACATGCGTACATTTATAATGGAATAGACTCAATGACATCATAACGCCATTAAAAACTTTACTATGTGGGTAATAAACCTTTAATTGCTCGTAGAAATTTTGGGTACTGTGAATTTTCTTTCTTATTCCTGATATAAACTTCTTCGATAACTAAACGAGCATTATTGAAAAGTTCATTTTTTAAATTAAAAATGATATACAAAAGTAGTTTTGTTAATAGTTCTTGGTAATTGTCACGGAATATTGTTTAAAACTTCCATAATTTTAAATTAATTTAAATTTTCATTAATTACTTGTAGGTGCATGTTTTTATCCTTCAGTACATATTTCTGCCAAATTATTTGGCTCTATGCGATACAGTCAGGTCTTTAAAATAGCAATAGGCAAACAAGTACATACCCCTGCATTCCGTTTTATTTTTCGTAAAGATAAAAGTGACGCTAAAATCTGATATGAAAAAAGGATTTTCGATTATTTAATGATAGCTAAACATCAAGATTGTTAAATGCAAAAGAAAAGAATTAGGCACTTATCTTAAGATCCAATTTCATAATAATCAAAAAATTAGATTTCTTCGAATTTGTCATCTGTAATTTCAGCGCCCAGAAATATTTTGCTTTCGCTTTGAAAATTATGTAAAAATATTCAAATAAGAGTTCATTCATATCAACGTGAATCATAAGGAAGGATATCCATTCCGAAAAATTTGTAATTTTTTATTAATGAATCAAAACGACAAATGGGATACTAATGCAAGTTTTTTTTCCTAATTGTACTGGTAAGTCGCACAACGGATATTTACCAATGATTTTGAATTGATTATTTTCTTTAACTTCACATTTTCGTCACAATTTTACCAACATAACTGCATCTGTCTTTCTTTTTCCCGATCTTTCTTTATTCAGACAAGTAAAAGACAGAAACTAATTTCCATTAAAATTTAGTTGTTGTTGTCGCATCAATGGAAAGGCAAAAAAAGAGAAAAGGAAGTCTCAGGTAATCAAAATTTAGTTCACTAAAATTATGTATTTTAATGGTAGCTTTGCATCTGAGAATTGATAGTACATTTTTATTAATCGCCTTTGTATTGCTTTTCAAATCCCTTTTTGGGAGTAACTTAAACCTCAGAGGTTTATTTTATTGTGATAGATATCCCCAAAGTTATGAACGATCCCAAACATTTTTTAATGAAATGAAATATTGATTTTTGTAGCTGAACTTATAAGCATCGGTGATCCATCAAATAGATCACTAAACAAATGAAATAGAATGAACAAAAATAATTTAATTTTAGAATATATCATATGTACCGCTTCTCTTTCATCCTTGAATTCTCTAAAGTGTATTTCTTCGTCCAACAACATAATTGCCGTGATCCGAAATCAAACTAAAAGCCTGACATATAAAAATATCTCGATAGTTTCTGCATCTGGGAAATGAGTGGGCCGATTGACTTGCAAAGACTGCCACTGAGCGCAAAATTGGCATTGTCGTTAATATTTCTAAATCCTTTTACAATAAGATCACGAGAGAAAAAATGGTGGAATCTTGGAATCAAGAATATCTCAATTCAAATACAGGGAGTTTGACAAAGAAATTTTTTCCATCCATTAATAAAAGACTGCCATGACATCGTTTTTATACTAATTACATAATAACCCAATTTCTCACTGGTTTAAAAATTATTTGTAGAAACTTAATTGGTTTCCGTCATCTTCCTGCTATTGATTCTAACATTAGTGGCGAAGAAAATGTTGAACATGTTCTCTTTCTGAGCCCCAAGTTTGTCAGAGAAAGACAGATCCTAAGACTGGCTCTCAAGGGCTTTAACATAAATTGGCCTCCAGATGTTCACCCATTTAATTCCACCAGAAGTGCTTTTGAAAATTTCTATAAATTTATTGTTGACATCTGTAATCTTTCATGACTGTTATTTTTTTTCTTTTTCTTTATGTAATGTGTTGCATACTTACTTCTTTAAACCTCGTGTGATACTTTGTGGTACCTGGAGGGAGGGGTATAATTATTCCAATAAAAATGCCTTTAACTTTGGTTCCACTTCAAAATTTGGCGAAAATTAGACAAGAAATTAGCATCTAACGATTTTTAGAGTGCCAAGTTATTGCCTTATTAGGACCTTTATTCTCTTCATGAGCGAAGGAATAATTTTTGCGTACTTTCAATATCTGCCTTATTGCACTGAAAAATTGTTGAATATATTATTTCCTATTTGTTACCCACCTGCTTTGCAATCTTTGCAACAGAAACTACCTTACATTGTACAAGCTATGCAATGGAAACTACCTCACATTGTACAATCTTTGCAATGGAAACTACCTTACATTGTACAATCTTTGCAATAAAAACTACCTTACAATGCAATAGAAACCCTTCTTTGAATAATAATAATTTTCTTTTTATATGCATAATATCAGAAATTAAAATCTGAAAAGAAAATGCTAGTAATTTGACAATTTTAAAGGAACCTCAGAGAAGTTATTATTCACATAGCATCTCAGAAATTTAGAAAGAATTATTTTACCTTTTTAAATACAAAGGGAAATAATTCTGTTTTATTTAGGAACAAAAATAAAACATTTTATCATTTTAGGTACCTCTTGGATCCAAATTTAACAGAGAAGTTACACTGAAGTGAATCGAGTTCGTTTATTAGATTTAATTTAAGATATGGCATATGTAAAACACCATTTCACTTAAGCAAAAGATAAAATTTTCGAAACATTTCTTTCTTTAAAATATGAAACAGACATACATACTTTCTCAGAAGTCAAATACAACGTAGAAATAGCCAATTGAATATGAAATCAACTTTACAAGTTTAGTGAACTGTGTTCAGCTGTACACAAATATATTCAAGAAATGCATTAATTACCAAAATTTGAATAAATTTGACAAAAAAAAAAAATCCATTCGGTCTTTAACTCCCAAGCAAATTAATATGTACTTGAACAAAGCAAAGAGATCACATTTCTTTTAAAACTGTCTATATTTAAAAACTACAAATCAAAACGTTACGTAATTCCTTTGCAATATGAATCTAGAAATATATAAATCTTCAAAAGGAATATGTTTAGATGTAATAACATTTAAGATCTGGAATGAATGGTTTTATACAGCTAAAATTCAATTATTTCATGCCCTCGTATGAACAAAGGATCATAAAACCAAACAAAGCAAGCAATATCAAAAGAAAACAAGTGAAAGCTCAGTGAAATTGGATAATCATTTTTTTCTATTATTCTTTCACTACTTCTGTTTCTAAAGCTTTGACGCAATTTCCTAATATTGTTAGATCTAAGCTTGGTTACATATTTGGTTTGTTTAACACCTGAAATGCGAATCATGTGAAACAAATAGATAGTAAACAGTGTTAATGTATAAAATTACTTAGCATGTTACATTTTTTAAAGTAAGGGACAAACGTGACTTATATGTGGCTTGAAGTACTGAAAGCATTTAATTTCATTAGAATATTTTTTTAAAAAAATTCTGAAATGCGTTCATTTGTCATAAATTATTCAATAAAATTAATTAATCAGTATCTTCCTCAAACGAATTCGGGAATTTTTAAATGGTATACATTTCTTTATATGCAGTTTGAAATTAATCAACTTTCATTTATCAAATATCATCTAGTTATTGATATTACTTATGTTAATAAAATTATTAATTTTAGCTGAAATTTCTTTCGGTAAACCTTAAATAAAATAGGCGTAAAATGGTCTTTTAAATATGAGAGCTTCTTAAATGTCATTTTGGAAAAAATGAAATCTTAAAAACTTTCGTGATAATTCAATACAGAATAATTATTAGGGAAATAAGGCTAGTTAATGTAATAGCGCTTAAGTTGTAACCAATGGGGAAATTTGATTAAATTCAATCTCTTGTAAAATTTAGATACAAGAAACCTCTAAAATGAGAATATTACAATATTTTTGTTCCCGAATAAATATAATATCTTTTTACATACATTAATTTTTAAGAAAATAAAGAAAACAGGACATACACTATTATAACTTCAGCAAATTCATTGCAATTTTTTAAATGTTGTGTTTGATCGAAGTTTATGTATTTCAAATTATGCTTGAAAGTTACCAGATTTAAATTCATAAAGATAAACAACTACAGTATTTCACATGTTTCAAGCAATCAATCTGGAAAATCAACGTTAATTTTTTCTAAAGACAAACAGATAAAAGAAATAATAATGACTTAAGTCTAATTGTTCTGACTGTTTATTTTACAGCATACTGAAACATCTGTTACATCGGGATTAAAATTTTAACACTGGTGAAAATACAAATCCATAAAAAATCCATCTTTGCATTGTTACTCTTATCGAACTGGAGAAATTCACCTTAATAAAAAGCTTTCACGTTTTCTATATTCAGCAATTTCTATTCTGTATTCGTCACATCTTGCTTATATTTGCAAGTGTTGAAGCATGATTATGTTTTAAAAAATTGCTAAAAAAATTCAGAGTGAGATATCTCATGATTCATGGCACATAACTGCAAGAAAAATGCTAATTTTACGTCAAAGAAAAAAATGTAATGGAACTGAAACTCGTTTAGTAGCTTAATCTCTCACTGAGTTATGGGGACTTTCACACAAAATAAAAATGGACCAAAGGAACCAGGACTAGTTATGTGAAAATTGCAGTTTTATATCCTGAAAATCTTCGTGCTATAAAAATTTGACGCATTTTTAATTCTTTCACTGCATTAGAGTCTAATGCTACTAATACTCACAATCGAAACGATATTTATATATTCATTTTGAAAGTTCTAGACGTGTTTTTTTTTCTGCAT
The DNA here is from genome assembly GCA_026543055.1 of Argiope trifasciata. Taxonomy (NCBI): domain Eukaryota; kingdom Metazoa; phylum Arthropoda; class Arachnida; order Araneae; family Araneidae; genus Argiope; species Argiope trifasciata. Next base: position 229,265 of record JAPMOQ010055734.1, read on the forward strand.
GTGGGGATATATATATTTAATATTTTATAGTCATTTTATTTTTGTTTGGTTTTTAAAAGTCTGTTACTTATAACATATTTTCAAGAAGGAATTAATATTCACTAATACTTGAAAAAAGGTTGACTGAAATTCAAGTTATTATATAAATCCTAATATCTGCATCATATTTTAATTACGCAATGTGTATGCCCCTTTTTGATGGTAAATGGGAGGCTACTTCTATTCCTTTATTATCTCATTAAAATTGTGATCTTCTTGCATATTCCTGCCTTCAATAGGATTTTCACCGCAATCTTACTTTCCTTCACAGATGAAGGAAAATACAATAATTTATGGCACTTTTACTTCCAATCGTGGTAATAAAAAATAATTATCAAAACATTCTTGAATTTTATAAACTTTTCTTAAAGTTTTAAACTACAAAAGTTAAATTACTGCTCATACAGCAGATTTACGTGACATCATTCTAAATATTTTATCACACACAAAAATTTATTCTGAAAATGAAACAAAATATTTTTGTCTGCCATCATTAAGATTCAATAAAAGAAAGAAAAAAGGAAGGAAGAAAAATACATGGATACCCTTTAATAATTTAATATTCAGCGTGAGATTTTTAACATTTTCACAATACGCCTAATTCATCAAAAATATTTTATACAATTTTTGAATACTTTTCTATCCAAGGATAGCCTGTTTGATTTTCGATATATGTTAAACTAATACTCTGAAATCTCCATTTCTTGTTTGAATATATTTCGTTAACCCTTTAACACCTAGCACAACTCTTCGTTTTGAATATTTTATCACAAACAAAAATTTCATTTTGAAAAAGAAACAAAATATTTTTTTATAATTTAGTATTCAGCGCGAGATATTTCACATTTTTGCAGTACGCCTAATTTATCAAAAATGTTTTAGACGATTTTTGAATACTTTTCTATCCAAGGATTTCCTGTTTGATTTTCGGTATATGTTAAACTAAAACTTCCATTTCTTGTTTGAATATATTTCGGTAATCCTTTAACATCTAGCATAACACCTCATCTAACTTTCAAAAGACATCCAATACCTCCTTGAGCATACAAAGAGCCATCTTTTTACGAATACGGCATTTTTAGAAATAAAACTGCATTTGTAAAGAATAAATTCAGAAGGAAGCAACCCCGCTTGCTACCACCTCAATTTAAGGAAAGCGCGCTTTTCGATCACTGGACCTTGATGTGGGCGTTGCAAGTTTTCTCCACCATACATGTTCCATTCCAATTTCCTATACCTCCGTCCTTAAGGTACCGCACGCTGCAAGAACCTTGAATTCTAACCTCTTTCTTGTAATGATGGACGTCAGTAACGACACATGTCCAAGTCGAAGCTGATATCGCCTTACTAGTGATCATTAACAGCTTTCAGATGCAAATGGGCACTTTTTTTCCAGTTTAACCGCTCCTCGTTTCTCTTTTTTTTTTATCTTTTCCTTCACCGGCAGAAAAGCCTTTGATCCCGCGGCAGGTTATTTATTGGAATAGTCTCCTTTAATTTCTGTCTGGAAAAGGTATTAGCAAGTCGGGAATCATGGGTGCTACTGTTCTATATTCAATAATCGTCTATGCTACTGTGAATGGTCCGCGATAAATCTTTAAATTCATTTTTACTCACAAAAAAGGAGTTGTTCGAAATGGTTGATCGTTAAAACGCCGCTCACGGATATTGACTGTCTCAATTCTAGTTAAAACTTTGCTCGACTAAGTTCGATTTTATGAAACTAGACGATTTGTTGTTTTGTTTTCGGTAGGTATAATATTAATAAATAATTATCACAGGATGCGAAGGTTTTTAAAACTTTACGTGTAATTAGTTGGAGTTGTCATAAACACAAAATTCTTTGACTTGTTTTAACTGCATGTCTCGTTTAGCTCTGTGGTACCGAGGTGTGACAGAATTGACACCTTATTTTCCCATAGATGGCAGCACCAATACTCAGATTATTGACATAAAAAAGAAATACTTGATCTTTATCTATAAAGAATTATTAGTTAGTTCAATGAATGTTTGCTAACATTGGAGCTTTCTCGTCCATTTGGTTGATTTCAAGGCAGTTGTAAACGAATCGATATAAAATTTATTTTGCCTATATAACATTTTTCCTAGTAGCAATTAATATAAATTTTTAAATAAATAAATACTACTCGGAGTTTTATCTCTTGTTCTCGTCGTTTTATAATTCTCGGTCAAAGAACGTTACTTTGGTTTTTCTCTAAGAACAAGAAAAAAATATGTCTAAAATATTAAATTTGAAGTTAAAATATGGAAAGGAATGAAATATCATTCCAAGAAAATAACTGAGATGTGTTTCTTCTTTTCAAGGAAATAGACCAAAGAGTTCAAACCAAATTTGTTTCCCTCCTAAGCTTCTATGATCTGACCGTGGTTCAAAATGACGAGGTCCATCCCCAAATAACCTTAGAGTTGCTTTACAATGAGACGTTAAAATAGCTAAACTAAACCTAGGCTTCTGTGGGGGAGGGGGGAATACCAACAATAGGTTTGCATTAAAATCCCGAATAAAGATAATTTTGAATTTAATTGGGATCCTACTCAGCATCAATTAAATCGCTAGAATCAAATTGTCACCTGAACAAAAAAGAAAATAGAAATTTCTTTACCACTGCTATATCAAAAGCTACTTTAAATAATTGTTACAGAATAACAAAAGAAATGAGATTTTGTCTTATGCTGCTAGCAATATGACTGCAATATTTTATAAAGAAAATAAATTCGATTACTTGAAATCTACGCATTCGACTTTGCTACTACTTTACTACTACTTTAGGAGTTGGAACAAATGCTTAAAACAATTTTTATCTTATTTTGATTCTTTTAATATTTTGCAAAAATTTTGAAAAACATAGAGATAGAACATATTCAAAGTATTCACCCATTAGAAAATAATTATTTCACTCATATTAATTAATTAAAATTAATTAGCATTCGCTACATGATGTCGCCCTGGAAAAAAACCACCTCTTACCGATTTAAACTTAAAACAGATCATTCCAGTGAAACCAAATGATATCATTGGTCAGAAAAAGGCTGTTTGGTCAGCAAGAATTAATAAAAAAAATTCTAATCATTAGAAAATTCTGAAAAATTGAACAAGAATAGCAAAGCACATAGTTCAAATAACACGCGTTTTTTCTCGATAATAAATCTATTTAATAATAAATGTTTGAATTTTATACACAATTTTCTAAACAATAATATTTACAAATCAGAAGTTTATTTACTTTTTTTTAACATATTTTATTTTATTTATTTGATTAGGGAACGTTTGAACAGAAAGACTCAAATATTCCTTAACAATATGAATCTCCTGAATACAGTACTACAGTTTTATTTATTTTCTAATATCATTCCTAAGTTGTTCCGTAATAAAGTGTGTAGAACGTGTGTATTATGTTATAGTGTGTATTATGTTATAGGAAAAAGTATGTATTATGTTAACAAAGTGTGTATTATGTTATAGGTAACAGTGGTCTCCTAGAAGCTTTCTCTCACACCGGGGAATAAAGATGCTATCTGTTTCTGCTACTTATAAAAGCTGTAAAACTTCGGCAAGATCGTGAACACAGGGCATGCTCAGATTCTTATTTTCAGAATTCCATACAGGAACTTTTATACTTCATAGTATATAGAAGAAAACTGAATATATATATTTGATGCCTTTCTTTTCAACTCATTCATATCAAAATTTGAGACAGAGCTACCATTTTAGTAATCAGATCAAAAATCTAATTCCATATAACAAACTTGTTGCATTTTTGTGTAATCGTGTTTACTTGTATGCGAATATACAAACCGACAGACGGTCAACTATTTTTGGTAAATTTGGCCGCAAACTTTTACCAGAATCGATATTTTAAAGGTTAAAAGAATGCACTAAGTATTATGTAACTAGCTTTTTCCGTTTAATAATCAATCACTTGCACTCGAAGCAACATATCCGACATAAAATAGTTTTTGGACTCGGGAGATCTTAAGTAAGAAGATAGTAGAAAATTTTAAATTTCAATTTTCTCGCCGTAATAATAATTTCTCTTAGTGTATGCTGCATAGGAGGATCTTAAAAAAATTTAAAAATCAAATTAAGTAAAAACAGTTAATGGTGGACATGGATTCCTTACTAATTATTCATAATATGTTTCCTCACAAATAATACGGCTTTTTATTTTTATAGATGATCAAAATTAATAAATCATTTTTAATCTCATAAGGAAAAAGTATTTAAAATAAAACTAAAATATTAAATGGCTTAATCATGTGTATTTCCATTATTCCATACTCCAAAATTTCATTCGAATTATACATAAATGATTATGATTTGAATTTTAAAATATACAAATAAAACAAAAACTAGGGCATATAACATAAATGTCTCAACTATTTTATATTTAATTAATTATCCATAAAAACTACTAACATTACTATTTAATTCTCTTAAATTTAGAGGTTGGCGAATTCCTTTTATACAGTAAGGAAAATGCCAAACAACAACGATTACTCATAATATTATATTGACAAGGTCTTTAGCATTATAATCAGTTAATTAATTCAGTGAAATAAACATGTATAATTAGTTGTGCATTAATTATTGTTATACGATTTCATACGCGAGTGAATATAATTCATTATCATTCCTTGCGCTTATATTTATGTGAGAAAGGGTTAATTATGCATATATGCGCGGTTCAATTAAATTACGTTGAAAATATTTGAACCCTAAGATGCTAATTTGAGTATTTTTATGCATTATTTACGTTTCTGGAGATGAAAAACTGCCATCTTAAATCATTCAAGTGGTTATATACCGCTGAGCTTTAAAATATTTTTGAATAATATGTTTATAACTTGTAGTCCGAAAAAAATCATTTCCGCAAGTGATGAAATATGATCCGACTTTATTTTTCATCATCTTTTCCTTTTCTTGTCAACACGGAATGAGTGAGGTTTTTTATGTTACCTGTAAGATGTCTTCAAAGGTTTCACATACAATTATCTCTCTTTATGAAATCTGTTTTGATTTAAAAACAAATTAATTTGAGATAAATAGATGAGGCGAAAATAAATCGCAGAGATACTATACTATTAATTCGGAGATTCCCAACTTTTAAATATTTACCTTGTTTTTTAGAAGCCGAATCTATAATTTTTTTCGAGCATAGCAGCAATCGTGAAAGAAATTTTATGAACTAGATAAGCAATTACAAATCTATTATTAAATAAATAGCGCTTTTCTTGTCAAATACATATCTTTTGGCTGGTCGAAAATTTAAAACCAGTAACACAGTTATTTTGCAGCTAGTTCAAAGATTGCCTATTTACCACATCGGGAATTCGCAGCCTATAACATGAGAATCTCTATACAAACGGTGGACATAAGAACTCAAACATACAAATTTTTTATATTGTTTATCAGAGATTCAAGGAACTCTTAGTTTAATTTCTTAATTTTATAGAATGCAGCTGGTATCCGGTGCGTTGCTGTCATCATAAAAAATTAATTAAATGCAATTTGGGAATGTTTTATCGAAACAGGATGAAGGGTACGACAGCGTATACAAACAAATATTCGTTTTTATAGATTAGATCTGTGTATTCTTTAAGAATTGTAAAGCTTGGAGTTCTTTAAGAATGGAAATGAAAGAAACTATTTATTGTATCTCGTGATTCATTCAGAATTCTCAAACTTAATTTTAGAAAGCTTGATTAAAATATATTCTTTCAAAATTCATTAAACATAGAAAATATATTTATACCATAAAATCTTTAATGCAGTTGAAAAGATAATTTTTGAAAATTAGGATAGTGAAATTTATTTTGTACTACAATATTTTTGGTAGTTGCTGAGAAAAACGCTAAAATGTTAAACTCCCAGGGTTAGTCTCTCCAAAACTTTCTCGCATAATCTGTAATAAAGTGCTTACCCCTGAGAATGACTTGCATGACATTTATGTACTATCGCTAAAAAATATTAACCTTTAAGTGGATTTAGCGTTTCTACAAAATCTATTATCTTCTCGGTGAGT
>JAPMOQ010055734.1:235357-258673 GCA_026543055.1 Argiope trifasciata
AGTTATAAGTAAATAAGGAGTTATAAGTAGATGCGGTTGAGATTCAATTTTTTTATAAATTTTAGATCATTGTACTATTCCTATAATGATCCCGTAAGTGTAAACACTAATCTGACAAAGTTTCATCGCCATCGGATGAACGATTTAGGCAGGCATAAGAGACGTACAGACAAACATTCATTTTTATTTATATAGATTTGATTGAAGTCGGTCCAGATGCTTAGGAAAAAATGCGGTGTATAATGCATACATTCATACATGGCTAAAGTGACTTTTAATTCAAGTAAATGTTTTTCCTTGATCATATTAAAATATTAATTAAATGTTTGAATCCAAAAATGAACTACGTCTTTTATTCTATTGACAACATACTTGCAAACCAAAATATGTTTTAAACAAAATTAAAAATGTGCACCAGTAAATTAAACTTGTTTTGAAAACACAATCTCAGCGGAAAGATAATTTCTAAAAAAGAATATTTTATTCTCCATGAAGTTTGGTCGATATGTTTCTTTTTCAAATCGAAATGGTATTCATTAGCTGAACAGCACGACTCCTTGTGAGAAGTCATAATATTCCTCTAATGAGCAGAAGAAAAAGACATTTTGGAAGAATAGGAAGTTGTCGCAACAAATATAATCTATTTTATGAGAAACATAAAAGCATTATGCATAAAAAGGAATACTTATGTATAATTTATGAATTTTTATTTGCGGTTTAAAATCAATAAATAACTTCGCATTTTTATTTACGGAAACACCACATAAATAAATATGTTACGGTAGATAATTACTTCCTAAAGGTACTACTACAGAACTCTTCTCACCTTGAAATAAGTAGAAAAAATACTTTATGAGAAAATTTGGTACAACATTAAGGAAAGAAATAATTCTAATAATTGGATTTTAAATCAAAAAATTACTTTGACGTAATATATTACGTTGTTTCACACAGGCACTGTGTTGTTAATGATTGTCTCACTCGTGTTTGTTTCTGGATTCAATGTTAATGATGATCGAAATTAGCTAACGTTAAGTTCTTTTCTGCTTCTCGGTGTTTTTCTTTCGCTTAATCAATGCCTTCCTGTGAAGGCGGCATTCTTTAACAAGGTCTTATTCATTGCAGGTGGGCCAAGGTAGATTTCTCACGAAGGAAGAACAATTGCAATCAGCACTTCTACAAAAGTGGTTAAAAGAAGAATTATGTTCCATTTCCTTATATGCGGTGTATTCATATTGCCCAATCTATTTTCATGGAAAAGTGAGCATTTATGAAATTTCAAAATAGCTTAAAGGGATCCATATTTATATATTTAAGTCATGATTTGTAATGCAGCCAATATTTCTTTAGCACAAAAAGTACTTTTGAAATAAATTAACTTTAATAAAAATGCCCTCTTTAAATAAATTAACTTTAGTTAAAAAGGTACTTTTAAAATAAATTAAATTTAGTTAAAAAGTACTTTTAAAATAAATTAACTTCAGTGAAAAAGGTACTTTTGAAATAAATTAACGTTAGGGAAAAAAAGATACTTTTAAAATAGCATGAAGTTAAACAATGAAAATAGTCTCCCTGAAATTTTCTCACTTACTAATTAATAAACATTCATTTGTATTTTGCACACGTTTTTATCTTCCAATTTAAACTAAAATTTGATTCAAATCTACAACTACAGTCAGAAAATTCCCTGGTAAATTTCATGTATTTGCAATTTCGTTTTTGAATTATTGCGTTATACGTGTTTCTGAATGTGCAAACCAACAAACAGTCAATCTTTTTTTGAATTTGGCTCAAAATTTAATAGGTGGCTTCACTGTAGAATTGTAGCCTTCTTCGTTTAGTAGTTATCACATCAGCTTATATTTGTACAGTCGGACCGACTTCCACCGCGTAGATTTAGCTCAAAACTTAAGATAAATCTACAAATTTGGTTTAAAGTACATAAACAAAATTTCAGCAGACTGGTTCAAAATGTTTTTGCGTTATCTTTTTCTTAGACAGAGAGATATTTTTAAAACTTTTTTTCAATTGAATATTGAATGCTTTGTCAAAATTTCGAGAGCAAAATTTTTGACAATACAATAATTTCTTTTTACTTCGTATCTGAAAAAAAAATTTTTTTTAAAAAAAGGAAAGACAAAAAAAATGTATATATCTGTTAAGCTTTTTTTCCATTGTTTTCAGAGGTCAAAACACTTATTATTTAGACCATTGTTAAACTGAAGTGTTTTCAATACATATTTTTAAAAACAGAAATTTTATGGAATCACTTACATTTAATTTTTTCATTAAAAAATGTAGAAAAATTCTAATTACTTAGAACATGCATGCTACAAATTTAATTTCAAAATACTTTCAAGCAAAAATTGAATGCACCATTTCAAGTATAAAATAAAAATTTTAAATTTTATGAAATTAATTGCATATGCCTATCTTAAAATTTAAAGAATTTATTTGAAAGAAATAAATTCAAAAAAACTCTCTTCGGATCCAATTTAATAAATTCGAAGGGGGATCCAATCTCTAATCCGATACAACTTAGCATGAAAGTATTTTTGCCATGAATCAGTTTGCTTTGTTTAATCGCTCTAGTTTTAAATTTATGTAACTATTTTTATAGCAAAGAAATTATGGAAAGAATACTATAGTTAAGACTAACATGTTAATATGGTCTTTAGCGTGCCAAACACCATCAAAATTCTTGGAATTTTAATTAAATTACTTACGGGGAACTTCTATTTTATTCATGATTTTTGCAAAAATGTATTTTAAAGCGTTAATTGCATTAAACATTAGAGTCTATTAAAATAGATTTATTTTGTAACATTTATTGCATAAACAAATCTTGCAAAGAAATTCAAGTCCTATAATCTATTTAACTATCCGTGTAATCTATTTTATAATAAGACATCGTCTTTTACTATACAGTATCCTTGTTAATCTTCCCAAAATCTCTGGGGATAATTCAAATATATATTTTTTTCTGCTTTCAACAACAGATGGAAATAATACTACTTAATGAAAAATGAAAATGATTTTAATCTCATTAACACAATAATATGCATTATTTCAAATTTTTCAAAATAAATATTGAAAGAATTAGTATTCAAAAATATTGTTTTAAAAATGCAGGAAAAAATTATTGTATTAAAAATGCAGGAAATGCAGGAAAATACAGGAAATAAATAAAGGAAATAAAAATGCAGGAAATAAATTTAAAATTATTGTATTAAAAATACAGGAAAAAATTTCAATAATAAATTAGTACTAAAAATATTATTTTTGAAATTTAAAGTGTAAAAATTAGTTTTGTGCAATAACATTTTCAGAGATTATCAAAAAAAAACGCCGAAATCACGTTTAATTAAGCAATTACAGTTCTAATTAAAATTGTAAAAACGCTTACTTCGGGTGCACAATTCCTCCATCCAAAATATATTTGTCCAAAATTTGATGATCTTAAGTCCTAACACGCTTGTCTACAGTTAGACTCAAATTTTATTTTTATATTTTTATGCTTTTTTTTCATTTTAGGCACGTATTTTTTCTTTAACAATTTATTTTTATTTTTATTTTTCTTTAACAATGTCTTTTTAGTTCTAAGTTTTGTGGGAGAAAAAATATTTTTTATTGTTAATCTTTAATATATTTTTTTTATTTTGTATGGGAAAAAATAATATTTCTAGTAAAAAGATTTTTTTAAAGTGTAATAAGGAAAAAAATCACGAATGAAAAATGTCATGCAATAATGTTTTATTATGATGATTAAGTTTTTCAGGCTTGAATTTTAAGAAATGAAATGCGTAGTTAAAATGAAACCTAAATGGATATTTAAGCAGTAAATATTTATAATATGTAATTTTGAAAAGTATAATGATGCATTCTGATTTTATTAAATCAACATTTTAACTACGCACTACATTTCTTAAAATTTGAAACATAAAAAATTTAATTATTATTTTTAAAAAAACTATTGCGCGCAAGTTTTCACTCTTTGTTTTGTTTTTCAAAGACAGCAGAGATGCAATTTTCTCTGGCGTCAATTGTTCATTAATTTTACGACAGAACAAAGACTTCATTTTAAAAGTTCAGAACTCGAATGAAACTGGAAAAAAAGGCCAAATTCCGACATTTCAATGACAACATCTCATTTGCTTCCCGGCACTTAAAAACGCAATTATATAGTAAGGCGTCAAGGGCATAAACAAAATTTTAAATTTAATTTTTATATCAATGCGGGATTAAATTGATGTGTCTAAGAAACTTTCATTCCATCACACGGATTTAAAAAAGTCGTTTTGGTTTCTTTTCGCCAGAAGGTCAAATTGTTGGAATTAGAAAAAAATATCAACCGGCATCTTTATGTAAATATTAAAAGTTCCCATAGCATGGTGGGCACCAACCTTGCCCATAAGACATGCAGATGTAACTTTAAAGCGTAATACTGGCGATAAATAAAAGATAAAATATAAGACAATAAGGAAGAATCTTGTAGTAATAACTTACGAAGGTCAGCACGACCCATTGAAACTCCCAAAATGTTGTAGTTTTGCATTTCAGTCGTGATATCTTTTTTTGTAATGCGTGGGTCAGAGGGTTAAGGAATCGCGAATGTTTCTGTTTTAAAACCCGGATTTTGACAATGTTTTGAAAAATATAATTATGGTGATAACATCAACTTATTTACGTTTCTCTGGAAAGGTGTGAGGTCTCTAGAATGCTATGTTGTGGCAGATGCTGTCTAGTTGAAGAGTCTTGAAAACGACTTGTCAAAGAAGTGAAATGGGGCCTTTGCACTTTTTTGCCTCAGTTAAAAAGTTATTTTCTTGGCGAAAATATTATTATTTTATAATTCAACTTGGAATTGGGTCTAGGCGATATTTCCTTCATTGCTCCATCGGATAATTTAATCAATTATTTTTATTTAATTATTTTGCCTTTATATGTTTCAAATACAGTAGACAATTACAAGAATTTGAATTGCATATGCTGTTTTCTAATTCTTTCTTTTATTTTATTGTGTACTAGCGGCCTTTGGCGACCAGCTGGTTCACCATGAGTAATGGGTTCTAAAATTTTCAATTAAATCACATATTCATTAGCCTTGAAGTAACTCCGGGCATTGATTAGCCTGAAATTAAAAATTTTCTTTAAGATGATGCACTGAAAGCTCTAAAAGAACGCGTTTTCCTAATAATATTCTTTAATTTTATAAATCAGTCTGTTTTAATGATTGATTTAGAAGACTGATTGATGTAGCAACTTTTATTTAAAATATTAATAAAAATATTTTGTAAAATATGGCTCACAGAGCAAAGTATGAAGAAATCTAAAACTCATTATTCATAAATGCATTGTTTGACTCAAACTACATAAAATGTAATTATTTACTTCATTTAGATCAAATTAATTGTATTAAACAATATGTATGTCTATTAATAATATTTTACAAAGTGGCCATTGGACCGGAATTTGAATGCATATCCTGTATAAATAAAGATAATTTATTGAATTAAGGATTTAAATATTGCAAACGATCATAGAATCCTTTGCCTTGCATTTTTTTTTTAAAAAAATCACATTTTATATTTATTTTATTTTATCCAGTCATGCGCTAAAAGTTGTAATTCTTCAGATTTAATTTGCGATGATAGTTTTTATTTTTAATTTGAACTTCCGTCAAAATGATGGCAACACGGTGATAAAACCTAATTTTTTCCCTTTGACGTGCTCTTGCAGATTTTATAGAAACCTTAGCTTTGCATTTATTTTTTTAGAAACTATCACATTTTATAATGAAAAAAAATATTGATTTAATGATACAGATATTGCAAACGATAATAGAAATATGCCATTAAGTCGGGATTCCAATGCATATCCTGACTAAATTCGATCAGGTTTACCGTAAAGAAGATTTATTGAATTAATTATTTAGATATTGCAAACGATCATAGAATCCTTTGCTTTGCATTTATTTTTTTAGAAAATATCACATTTTATATTTCTTTTATTTTATTCAGTCTCATGTTAAAAGTTGCATTTCTTTAGATTTATTTTGCGATGATAGTTATTTTATTCGAACTTCCGACATTCTTTTATTTTATCTAGTCACGTGATAAAAAAATGGTTAAAATATTTCTTTAAAAATTCATTAAAAATAGAAACTTACAATATAAATTTAAAAAAACTGATACCGTTAGAGAGCTAATTTTTTATCTTTAAATTGATGTAAAAATTATGTTTGTGCGATAATATTTTCGGAAGTTATAGCGGAAAAACGTCGAAATTTCGCTTAAAATTTAATTAATTCAAATTCTAATTAAAAATTCGAAAAAAGGGCTCCGAGGTGCACATTCCCAACCTCCAAGGTATACATGTACCAAATTTGGTAGCTGTAGGTCCAACGGTCTGACCTGTATAGCGCCAACACACACACACACATACACACACACACACACATTGAGCTTTATTATAAGTATAGATGAAGCATAGAGGAAGTATTGGGATCGCTTAAAAATTAGAATTTGGCGAGATTTTTGCTCATCTCCAAGTTTCAAATTTCTTCGTGTTCGAAAAACACCATTTTTTTCATTATGTCTGTCTGTGGATCTAAGAGCTCCATAACTCAAAATCCATTTGATCTTGGTGGATGAAGTTTAGTATACGGACGGAAAGACAAATTTGAAGATTTCTTTTAAACTTTAAACGAAACCCATTCATAGGGAGCTTGTCTAGGTGTTTTATAACTCCAAGACGCAAAAAACAAGGCATATAATATTTGGTGCTCAGTTTTGACTCCTAAAATATGGACTAATATCAAATTTTGAATCAAATCTGTCGAAGAGCTGACTGCCTGTCGATCTGTACTTTCAAATGCATGTGAACGTAGTAACTCATAAATTTATGGACTAAATTAAATATGCTGTCTATCGTTAATTTATCTTGAGATTACAATTTTAGTTTTATATCAAATTTTGGAGTCATTCAGTCGGCTATAGGGCATCTAAAACACATATAGGGTGAGCTAAAGAAACTTACTTATTTGTAAAAACTCAAGAGCGGTGAGTTGGTAGGTAGAGGGGTGACAAGTGATACTACTGGAGAGGGAAGTCCCCAAATTTGTTTGTCCTTCTACTTAGTTGCCATCATGCTCTGGTCTAGAGAATAGCGGTCCTTCGCCGTCGGGAGCTTCTTTTCTAACGGTATCTCACTTGTTGGTACGCAACGTGTCCTCCACGCTCGCTTTGAAATTCCTCCTCACAGACCCGTTCCTGGCCGTAATTCGATTTTGGCGTGGGTTAATTCATTTCGGGAGTGTCGATAAACCCAGAAATGGACATCAATAGACAATCAGAGCTCCGGAAAACATCGAAAGAGTGAGGCAGTCAGTTCTGCGTTCGGCCCTCCAACACGCTCTGGGGATTTCTGACCCCATGAGACCACCCTCCATCTCTCTCTGCATCAAGACCTTCCATTTCATCTCTATAAATTGGTTGTTGTGCAAGAATTAATGCGATTTTGTTGCCCGTCAAAAGGCATGTGAAATGCTATTTGACAACCTGCCTGAATACGCGGCCGTTTTTTTTCAGTGACGAGGCTCACTTTGAAATCCCTGGTTTATGTCGATCGACCACGGACAATAACTCATCTCAAGAACAACAGTCATCAAGAGCCATTGCCAACATACCGATTGATACGCTGCAAAGAACGGACACGAACTTAAAAACTCGACTTAATCAGTGTATGCGCAATGGGGGTCGCCCTTTAACCGATGTCATTTTCAAAACTACATGGAAAAAAATGGGATATTGTATTCTCAAATAAAAAAAAAGAATTAAGACAATAACTGAAATACTTTTGTTTGTATTGACGTTTTAAATAGTTTCTCTGGCGCACTCTGTATTATCGCAATAGGTTAATTGAAAATGTTGGATTCACGCCAAAGATCATTATTAGTAATTTTCCGCTTATTTCACGCATAAGTTTTGGGAAATCCCCAACATCCACAATTTTATGCATGGGGGAGGAGAGGGATAAACCCTTAATTGGAAAGTATGCAAAAAAGTTTTTTTGGTTTTTTTTAAAAAAATTCCTCTGTTTTATATCGTAGATTATTTTCTAAGAACTTTATAGAATATTCATATATAATACAGAACATTAAAAAAACATGGACAAAATGGCAGGATTTTAATGTGTTATAATATTAATTATTAACAGCAGGAATATTACTGATTGATTATCCAATTTCACCAATGGTCAGCCGTAAAAACAATCTTGGTCCAGGCTAAATCTAGCTAAACAAATATCTACCCGGTAGTGTGGTACAAAAGGTTAAAAATGAGGTGCAATTCAGGCATTAATCCTGTCACTAGAACACGGTCTAAAATTACGCGGTCTATACCAAAATAAACCTAACATTCCCTAATAGTAGTAGTTGTTGTTAGTATTAAGGTAATATATTATGTATCGTAGTCTTCAGGGTCCGAGGCTCGCTGAGCTCGTCCCCTAAAGACTTTTGGCGCATTTGAATTTTCTCTATCCATAGAAAACGACAACAACAACTATGTATCTTCGAAATTGTTGCATGCACCGTCAAAATGGAAAAAAAAAAAATTCTTCGGAATCTTTAAATTCCTCTTCTGTACCCGTCTTTCTCCTTGCTTTTACTTTTGAACTTTTTTTCTCAACTTTTTTCATATCTTTCTTTTCTTGTTTTCATTTCTTGTTAATAATGACGCCATGTTCCTTTTATCTTTTCCAGGAGAATCAGTTAACACTAAACATTCCATAGCCAGTCAAATGCTCGATTATGAACTTTTGCATTGAAAATGCGTATGTCATCTAATCACATTTTCACATATGACTTTCTGACTTTTTCTAAGAAATATACACAGTTAATATTATAATTTTTTTTGTATTTTGTTGATTTTCAGTGATGTTGTAAACCACTATCTACAACAACCGGTCAATTGACTAGGAGAACAATTTATTGCTTTACAAGGTTATCGGATCAGTAATGCTTATTCAATGTATTGTATTCAGTCAGTTGCACATTGATTTAAATGGAATGAATGCCTGGAATTTGTACAAGCAAACGACGACGAAAATGCCTAAAACAATTTTTTTACTCAAGTTAGCAGTATAACTTTCTGGCGATTTGCAAGAAGGCCGTGAACAACAACAAAAAGAAAAAGAACAAATACAAAACCTTCGATTCCTAAATCTATCATCGATTCTTATCAACGTAAGGTATATCAAGTAGAATATTATAACGAAAATAAAACAATCAAAATTTATTTTAAATGTGAAAAATACGTTTGCGGAAAAGTATAGTGGAAACACCTTAATTTGTAAAAAAATGTGACAAACAATTACAAATTCTTAAAAAGCGATTAAAAATTCTTATTCTTTGTGTTTGTAACTCATAAAAATTGATGATAAACAATTTTATTTAATTATAATAACGTTCATTTGTTTATTTCCTTTCTAACATTCACACATCATTCATTCCATCAGAAAACGTAAAATCTGATCATTGACCGGCTATGATAAGTATGTATTAAGTGTTGGTATGTTTAATAAATAGGTAAGTATGCTTAGTAAATAGATGTAAATAGATAAGTATATTTAGTAAATACCTATAGTGTTGGTATTTTTAATAATAAGCCTTTGTTAGATTCTTTTCAAGAGAAAGTTTTAGGTAGAAGTTTAATCTCTAAATAAAAATCTGAGCTGATTACTAATACTTAAAGCAGAAAATCTCACTATACAAAGGAAAAGCAAATGAATATAAGTCGCCCAATTTGTAATGTATTACAGCTTGACCGTCCTATAGTTTCGAACATTTTTGCTGATTAATAAAAAAAGTATTATAATCAGTCGTATATATTATAAAGAAAAAGTTAAAAAAATATATAATAAACGAATCAAGATTAAAATATTAACATGCTACGATGTTTGAATTAGAAATTCAAATTTCATTTTCATTTTTTATATTATTTTTACGATGGTTCATTCTAGACTTTAATGCGTTAAATAAGCAATTCTATTTATAGTTTTCAAGTTTTAATCTTTCTTATTATTGTGAAGTATTTTTAGTGAATCAACATAACCTTTTAAATGATTTTTTTCCTTGGAAAAAATGGTATGTATATGCTTTGTAAGCGAAATAAACAAATTTCTTTAAAATATAGCAAAATGCAATTTTTTACATAAATATAATTAGAAATATGCTATTACATGCTTACAAAAATTCAAGGATAGTCTATAGTATTTGTGAAGTAAATTTATAAAATATCCCATCTACTCTTTGGGCAGCTAAACTAACTGAGTATTTCATTTTAGTGGAATATTTCTGAATATTTTGCTAAGCAAGTTTAAAAAATAATAGAAAGTTTAAAAAAAATTCACTAACGATTTTAGTTTTTGAAAATTGTAACACCATAGTTTCTGAACATCATATTCACTTGCGACATTAAATGTGTTACTTCATAGTAAAAATTTTATGGAAATCTATTTTCAGTCGTACATCATTTATATAAGGAAGTGTGGATGACTCTGGAAAAACTATGTATCTATCATTAATCTGTTGGACAGATTGCGACAGAATACCTTAGGTGAAAATATTCAACGTTCACGAATTTTCCGAAACATTTTTACATTAAAAAAAAATTCTTGCATATGCTGAGATTTCTTCATTTTCCAGAATCTTTATATTTACTTTCCTTCTGATTGAGCAATTTCAGCATAAATCTGAAACAATTTACAGCCCATAATCCCTATTTGGACATACAATCATTTCCAAAAACATGGCTATAATGTAGCATTAAATAGATATATGAACTGTATATTTCATATCTGAAGTGAGCTGCTGTCAAATAAAATATTGAACTTAAATAAAGATGTGCAATATTATCCTTTAAAAAATACATAAACACCCTAACTACCACGGCAGCCATTGCGTGAAGTTCGAAGAACGTCGTAATATCAGCTTCCTTACGTAACATATTCGAAGGGTCAGTGGGGTCAGTGCGGAGTGGCAGGATCGGTTTTACGATCTGAACGTAAATTATGTTGATGGCTCTGCATATGTATATTCTGGTCCAGAAGTACGAGGTCTAACGCGAGAGTGCAAAGTCTGGTGCGACATCAGACAACACTTGCGCAAAGCGAAAGGCCTTGAAAGTTATTTTTTCGCAGACTGCTTGGTGTCGCCGCAGATATAAACCGCTGTGCCAAGACAAACAGTGTTTGGTCAATGTTAGCTTAGTCGGGTCTCTGACATTTTCCCGCCAAATGATAGTGCTTTTTGTTTTTCCTTTCTAACAACTTCCACTGAACACTGTTAAGAAACGAGGAACCATCACCATACCACACGTTTTGAGATATAGAAGTTTTCGAAATATATTATAGAAATGTTTTTGTTATTGTAGCAGTTTCATAACACATCCTCTCTTTTGCATACCTCAATGCATTATAGGTTACCCCATAATGCATTGCGCATTGCGAGGTTAATGAGAATGCTGTACTGATAAGCTGCGCGTGTGATATGTTGTCTTTGTGTTTGTTCAATGAGTGAATGTGGGTATTAAAGAAACGTTACTGAAAAAATATGTCCCGTTACTTCCTGCACAGATCATAATAATCCACATTCCATCACAAAATTAAATTTTTCCAAAATTCGTTAAACATTTCAGGTTTCGTTCAGTTATATCAACGTCCCGTTTTGAAGCAACACTAGGACTATTTTGGGACTGACCTCGTCATTTTGAACCGCGGTCAGATGACGAGGACGACACCTGAACTGTCAACCCCCTCTCCAAACTTCCACTCTACATCAGCGGGAGGACGTTTGAACGCACACCAGACTTGTTTACACGACGGTTTTCTGGAGGAATATGGCCTCGAACCTGCAACTCTCCGATTCCGAACCGAGATCTTACCACCAGGCCACCACGGCTAAACATTTCAAGCAGCATTTGTTATATTAAAATTTTTCTTGAAGCACACATATTGAAGCAATTAATGACAATGAGCCCGAAATCCATTACATTACAGTTCGCTCCTGTTTTTATAAAATAAGCATAATAAGTGTGTGCGTAAATATATTTTTAGCAGATTCGTGCCCGAAGCGAATAAATTGAAATATTTGAAAATTTTAAAACTTCGCTTTATTTTATTCACAATTTATGTGCAAGAATAAGAGGCAAGAGACGCATTAGTTCAGATCACGACACAACAGAAAAAGAGAGCGGAATTTTTCTCTCAGTGGTTTGATAATAAAATTTTGATATTTATTTCCTTTGGCGCATGTAGTCTTAAGAAAGAGGAAATGTAGGTACCTTTTTAAATGAATGTGATAAACGTTAGGGATTTTTATCCCTTCACTCGGAGTGTGAGAATTTGCTAATTGCAGCAGTTTTACTGAGGCTCGCGTAGGATTACCTAAGGTATCCGACTGCATTTAAAGGAAAAAATTTGAAAAATTGGATTTTTTTAAAAACTATTTTAAACATTGGATTTTAGATGTGTTTTCAATTATAATACATAATGATATAAATACAACAAAATTATTTGAAAATGTAATATATTTCGAGAAATAGGAAAATTTGTAGTAAATTTTAGTGAAATTTAACCAAAACGCATAACACTCTACACAAAATTTTAATGCAGCAATCTTATTTTTCTTCGTACACAAGTTACAGAATATAATGGTAAATGAAATGGACCAAAAGCTAAGAAAAATCTTGAAATGCAAAGAAGTTATGGTTAAAAATATACGTATATATGCATTTGTTTCCATAAATTCATAATTTAATTTTTCTAAAAACACCTATAAATGAAAAAGTATTTCATCAACAATAAAAATTTGATTCTTTTCATTTCTCGTATTGTTTAAAACACAATCTGAAAATTTTATGTAAATACATCTTATTAATTTTTTAAGTATAATTTTAAAGGTAGAGAAATTTTATGAAATTAAAATTTCGAGAGAACTGAAGTGAAAGACAAATTTTAGCTGAAAAATATGTGACCATGGGTGATAGGCCATGCCTTCCTTTTCCTAGAAAAGATAAACTGTTTTGAAAAGAGGAAAGTCTGAACTACAATAAAAAAAATGTGTTTAAAAAATCGCCATTATGTCGATAACCAGTGCTTCTAATGTAGTCGGATACCTTAACACATTAAAGGCGAGATTCGTAGTACCTAACATACTTTTGTCAAGATCCCCTGCCTTTAATATATTAAATAAGAAAAAGTGGATTTGGATCAGAAATAAGAAATTACTTTAGAATGAAGTTGGATTAAATCTGGATTAAATTAAGATTAAAATTTGGAAATTAATTGGGATTTAAATTAGATTAAGAGATATTTCATACATATCGCTCTGTCTTAGAAAATTCAGAATGAGAAAATAAATGTTAATCCTATAATAATGAAAAATCAGAGATACCATTAAGCAGGTCTTTTTCTGATTTGTTTTCTTTCTGAAGAAAAATTGATTGCATCATTTATATTAGATATTAATTATCAAATATAGTGTAGATCATTTAGGTAAATGATCAGTTTTATATTTAAATGCATTCGAGTTGCATAAGGAGTACATTCATTTTCAATCAATTCAATCATTTTCAATCAATCATTTCAATCAATCAATAATTTGTATGAAAATTGTTTTTGATACAGAGATTTAGAATGTTTCTTACATTTAATCACAATACATTAACCCAAAAACGAACACAGAGATGTGATTGTGCATCTAGTTTGTTGTTCAATGAAGTTACTCAGGCGTCATTATAGTCTCATAACGAATATTTAAGTGCTTTTTATCTAATCGTATGAATGTGTGACGCGACAATGAGCAGAATGCTAAAAATTTCAAACATTAAATTGGTTTTTGTTGAGCATTATGTGGAAATAAATTCTTAAAATGAAAAAAAGAAAGAAATTAAAAATTCTCTTAATGGATTTCCTATTTCGAGTCATTTTTACAAGTTGCCATTACATAAGGAAAATAGTTTTTTTATTTCATAAAATTCGTTTGAAAAATTAAGGATTTTTTTTAAATCTCGTATTAAATCACTTTTTGAGCAACGTTTTGCAAAATAAAATTTTCTATTAATTTGATAAATTTTGTAGAATATTTCAAGTACAATGCATTTAGAAGAAACTGAGATAGAACTTTTTGGAAATTTCAATTTAAAAATATCTTTATTCATGTAAAAAACACATCCTCAGTTTAAAAATTACGCCATAAAGATGCTCCGAAATTATATAAAAATTTGCCGAGAAAGAATATAACACCAGGAAAATATTCATAAATAAAAATATTAATGAGGCAGTTTGAAGTAATCATATAACAATTGTAAATTCACTCACTTATCTTGCATAAGAAGATACATGGTTGTAAAGATGTATAAAATTAGTGAAGATAAGAAAAGTAGTTATCACATCCTTCTGTATACTTTAAAAAATAGTTTCACCGCTAAAAATATGTTCATAAACTTCTTGCGCTGTTGCATTAATTGAAAATGCGTGTTCTTATAATTACAAACTAGGCTGTTTTATGAAACAAGTTCAGTAAGAAAAGGCCTGTAATTGGGTAATTATATTTGCGATTAGTATGTGGTTTAAAGGCACTTAATAAGGGGTTTCCCACCTTAGCGTATGGGAATATTCATTCCCAGCAGGCGGAGCAGGGTTCAGACAACATTTAATCGAAACACAGTGGGTTTTCAGATTACATCATGTAACAGGCATGATTAAGAGTCAATTACCAGCGAGTCACGGTTTGGGAACTCCTTCTTAATACTTTTGGCATTTCAATAAAAACACTTTTGTTCTAGGTATGACAGAACTGATTGATTGGGGGTAGCGTGAAAATTTTGACTTATTGCTAGAAATTTTATCTACAGCAATGCCTTTTGTAGAATAAAAGGGAAAAGGGATTTCAAGCGGATCAATCAGGAAATTTTTCATGGAAAATTACATTTAAATTGAATAAATATTGTAAATGATAGCAGTGGAATGTCATGGAAAACAGCTCTTCAAAGATGTTAATAAATACATGGCGATGATTGTAAAATTTCTCAGAATTTCTCAAATATAACAAGAAATCTTTTCTGTGATTTATAGAATTTTTTTAATTTTAAAATTTAATTCAATCATAGATAGCTAATTTCGAATGCATATTTATGATTTTAATGCCATAATTTAATTATCAAATAATTTTTCGCAATTTTTAGACTGAGATTGAAATGGTTCTGAAACTCTTATTACAATTATATCGACGGTATTTGAAGTTCGTTATCATATCATTTTAAAGATAATTTCTTCTTTCAGAAAAAATGGTATTCTTGCCAGTAATTGTAACACCCATTTTCCTTCATTTTTTTAAGTAAAGCAATGAAAAGATTATTTTTTATTTTATAAATCCACAAGTATTTCGTTTATGCATTAATAAAACTTATTTTTAACGCTATTTAAAAAGTACTATAAAAAAACTTAAGAGTAAAAGTACTATAGGAAAACTTAGAGTAAAAGTACTATAAAGAAATTTTACGGTACTTTTCGTATAACGAAAATATTTTCTTCAATGAACGAGTTATAAATAACGAAATGAAAGTACTTCTACTTTTTGTCAATTAGCATTTACAAATTGACATTCTTCGCATTCATTATAAAAATCAATGCTCCATTAATCTAAGAATCAATATTTCCTAAAATAATTATTTTGATAATAATATTTAATTAAAAATGTTTTTTAGTTTTAGAATATAAATAATTAAATTTTAAAATATCTCATAGAAAAATTCAAAATATCTGTCTAGCTTTTGAATTGACTAATTAATCAAATTCATGTTTTATAACAATTTAAGTTTGTTTTCAAGCTTTTCATTTTTTTAATTCTTTAAAAAATTGAATGGACTGAAAGTTCTAAAAATATTTCAATGCATAAAATTCTTTCATAATTCGCGATTTTTTTCTTCCATAAGCAGGATTTCATAAGAGCAAAACACTACGAATCTTCTTAAACTCTGTTTAAATTTTAAATTGATTTAATCCTGTTTTGATATTTGAAAGATTTACCTATCATGAAAATACATTAAAATATTTTTAAAAGTTATTGTAGATACTAGAAAAAAAAATAGATAAAAATCATATTGAATAAAATCAGTTAGTATATTCTCCTGTAAAGAAAATTGATTTGAAAATGTACTTAATTCCCTGGTATCTTTTGTTCTAGAAATTAAAATAATTACTTGAATGGTTTTTAATAAAAAAAGAAATGCATAACTATTCAAAACTACACAATAGTTGTGGATATCAAAACTTGTTTTTAATTAAATAATATATGTACTTAAAAGCTTTTAATAATGAGCTGACACTTCAGATATACTCTCACGTACACAGATAAACCTGTGTTGAATCTACATTCTCATTTTTTTTAAATATGTTGTGTTGTTTTAGAGATAATAAATTTATGATATTCTCCAAGACCTTATTTAAGATTGTTTTGTTTGCTTTTTAAGAATTATAAAACAAATGAACTCAAAAACCAATTCAAATATATTCTTTATAGAAAGTTTTAAAAAAATTATTGAAAAATATATATTTTTAATAAATAGATGATATTTTCCTTTTAAATCTGTGGTAAGGTGATACACGTTTTGGAAGTCCTAAATACAAATTAAAGCTTCCAAGTTATATGTTATGCTTTTGCATGTTAAGGTGAAATTTCGGATCATGGATATAACCTTTATATAAATTTTTCACTTACTTCTGCTAGTGCGGTTTCAATACATGAAGCATGAAATTTCAGCGATACATGTTTCTGATTATAATAGAATATCTTAATATTTTTTGAATTTTATGTTTAGTGAAATAATTATATTTTGACAAGATTCTATAAGTGAGAACATTTGACAAAGAATTTGAGCAAAAAAGTTATGCTTTTCAGATTACATAATATTAATAATAATAAATTGTAAAATATAATAAAAGAAAAAAATATTAAAAAAATATTAAAATTTAAAAAACAGTATCTTTTATAAATATATTAAACTATAAAAAATTTTCTTATCAAAAATATGGAGGTCAAAATAGAACCATAACGGCATGAAATGGTAAGAATATCGGTTTAAAAAAACTAAACCATAATGATTATCATAATAACGGTTAATTATGTGTTCCTAAAAATTAAATTTATTATTAATGTGAATAAAATTTTAATTTGTATAGAACATTTCTATCAGCACTGCTTGCTTTTGTGATTTGATCTTGAGATCATTTTGCCCTTTTTTAAGGAACTATTTTAAACTTTGATATCCTAATAGAAACTTGATGATTTTATTAAATTGAGGTTATTTCTTCTATGATAAATTAGGCATATTTTTGTAAATATAAAAAATGTATATTCTTTAATTCTAATTTTTCTGCACTCTCCAAAATTATTTTATAAGTAATACTTCAAACTAATCCATAACAATAAAGGATAAAAAGTTTTTTTTTTCATTTTAATCAAGATTTCTGATTAACTTTTTCATTAAATCATTTACATGTGGCTGTTCCAAAAACTTCTTGAAAAAATCATACAACTCTAACCAAATCATCACGAATAAAGACAACTTAAATCAAATATGAAATTCTCTGAACAATGATTTCATTTTATTTAAAATATTTTTAATACTCACCCGTATTTTTATCATATCCTTAAATGTTTGTCATTAAAGCGTTTTCAGTTGTCAATTTCGGAATTTAATTCTTCCATATATTTAATCATTTGAAACGTTGTTCAGTTTTAACTATAAATCAGTTAAATTCTGATTACTACAAATAATTAATTTTCTTATTAAAATTTTAAAACGACATCAAGTACAGTTTTATGTATTCCATTTTACATCCGTTTTCTAGAACGTTCCATAATTGATCAGCAGCAATTATGAATAGCAAATATTCTTCGATGTCAAAAGATAAATAAATATGTTGCCATTTTCCATTCATTTAATACAATTTTTTCATTTGAAAAACAAAATAAATTTTATTGAAGACCACTTAAAAGCAAATAATATGCATAAAATTCAATAATAAGTACAATAAATTCTTAAATAACTAGTAACTTGAGTCTTTGTTCTTAGTCTAATTAATAATTATCTGCTTAAAAATTCCAATTGATTCTGAATGTTACATTTTTTTTATTAATGTTACATCTCTTTTAAAAGTAAAAAATTACAGAGCATCTCTATATCGATTATTTTTATTGCAAACGAGTTTTAAATAAATATTAATACATGACTAACTTCTCTTTCAGTGTAAGTTTTTACCTATTCAATGAAATAAAAGATAAAACGAACAAAATATGTGCTTCTTATCTACTAGAAGATATTAATAAATAATTGTGAATACATTATAATTGTTTTCAAAGAAATACTTCGTTGGTCTATATACGGTAAATCATAAACTGCATATTTTTTTCTTTATTTAATACTGTTTTAACTTTATTTATAAATGTATTGTTTGCATTTTAAGTTCTCTGTAACAAATAAGAAAAGAGAATTTTTTTCTTAATTTCATTTTTCTAGCAATTTATACTATTAAATGTTTTTATATGATGCTCTTCTTTTAAAATATATAGCGCTTACGGATAAATTGATATTTTCAAATTACTTATTAAAAATTAAGCCAGATAATGTAATTCTATAATAATAAGTAATAATTTTCAAATGAAATTTATCATTTTTTATATTATTTTAGAATCTGAATTGGAAAATTTTAATTTGAAATTTTCCTCATTAAAAGGAGGAAAAAATCAAGTTTATGATGCATAATTTTCCTTTATGTGAAAACGAATATTAAATTTATTCTAGAAGAAGAAGATTTAATTCTATATAAAAATGAAAGTGTTACTGTTGAAAAAATATTACTGTTTTCAGTCTACAGTAATCTTTTTTAAGATATTTGTTTCCAATTTCCATAAAAATTTATAATATGAAATAAAATGAGTATCATATTCTTTACCTCTTGTACTTGAAATACATATAAAGAAATTATTGCAATCTTTAAAAAAATTCAGATTCCATGTATCAAAATTTATTTTTATTCTGAAAGTCGCTTTATTCAAAAATAATAATTTTTCTAATTGATTCTAAGTATTGCCAGTTCGATCTGAACAGACATTTCAAAACTGCAATTAGATAGATAAGAGAAATTCGGCTTGTTTTTGTTTTTAAGTTTTTTCTTAAAAATTTTAGTCAAATCTGTCAATGGAATAAAATACCTATGCCAATCATATATACGGTTATCAATGAAACAACACCAATTTGAGCAATTTACAGAGATTTCTTTTTATTTTTGTAAGTTTTACCCTTTAATGAATATGTTTTAATATGTTAAATTTTTATGTTTATTTATGTATACAATGTCATTTCTTCCAATGAAAAAAATGATATACAGTTTTATGTTTATTTATGTATATGTTGCCATTCGATCCTTTAAAGTATTAAATGAATTTATATACTCAAAATATTAGGATAAAAATTTAAAATATTTTATTAATTAATAATGATATGAAACCAGCAGACAAATCCAACCAGCATTATTGAAAAAGTAACTTTTTTCATTTCATACTAGATTTTTCATTTTATACTTATTATAAATTTTTTCTCTAATAATATGTTGCAAAAATAATTACTAGAAATAGCTATAATTCTTTATCATCACCAACGATTTATCACCATCTATTCTTTATCATCAACATCAAGTAATATTTTTCATAAACGGATATCAGTTTGGTACCTGGTTTTCTCAATAAATTATTTCATTTTGATTTGTATTTAGCTTCAATCTTTCAGTTAGATGACTTATCTGTATTAAAATCCCTATCAACGTAATTTAGCCATTTAATTTTTTAAAGTTTCCTCATTACTTTTGCAAGAAAAATCTTTTTAGCAGTCGCTCAAATATCATGAATAATATGTTCATTCCATCTCATTGTTTAGGATTTTATACGACGTTTGATTTCATATTTTTAAAGCTCTTAAGAAATTAATGATTATAACTCTTTCATCAACTTTATTTCACCATAATTATGCCTCAAATTATTTTCTTCCGAAATTGTCAAAAATTATTTAAGTCTTTGAATGATTTTCCAAGTCCATTCAAATATGTTAAAATGAATTTCAATGATAAATTTCGAATATTTTTAAACAATAAAATGAATTAATAGTAGAAATTATCCATTTGTTTATTTCTGTTCCATATCTGCTAAAATAAATTAAGGTTTCGAGCCATTAATCAGAAACAACAGATCATAATAATGTTTTAAGCTTGATTGTCTATGATTTCTTTAAATTATCTCTTAATTTTAATAATGATAACGTGCAAACAAAAATCTTAATTAAAATTGTTGCAGCCGTGGATGTGGGACTACCGTATTAAAATAATGAAAAAATGTAATTATGAATTATACATAAAAATATTTTACAAATGGATTAAAAATAAAACAAGAATAAAATTGGTATTTCTATGAAGTTTATAATTTTGTGGTGGAATGTAGATTATTAGGATCTATACAGGAAACAACAGGACTGGAAATGTTTTCAGGAGCATTTCTTTGATTCACACTCGGAACAAATACAGAGACAAGACATTCACGCGCGCAGCTTCATAGAGCAGTATCACATCTCATTCTGATGACACTCGCAATACATTATGGGATGGCATATCAGGCTTTGCCATCTAGTATCAAAAAGAGAAAATAAGAGTTATGTGACTGCAAAAATTATATCGTATAGCATATGAGTTATTTTTATTCCATAACTTGCTCCTAAAATATTGAAGATAAACGTTAAAGTGTCGATAAGATTGAGTATCTTTAGTTAGTATTTTTAAGGACATTTTCGCAATGAACTTTTACCACTCAAAAACCAACTGCTTCTCAAATCTGGTTTCTCTAGCAATAGAGGGCTATAACTTATTTTATTAGAGAATCCGATGATTCATAAAACCATATATGGAATATGGAATTTGGTATGGGATTTTGTGTCCACAATAAAAATTCTTCGCCAAATTTTGTTTTTCATTCGTTAGAGATTAATCACTAAACAATTTACCAAGGATCACTCGATAAATTCATAAAAACTGCTCAATGCAAGGCTAAAGATCAATATGGGTAATGATATGTAAGACATTACTGAAGATCGACAATTTTATAGAGGTGAAGAGGCAAAACACTTTTATTGGAAACTGTGCGAGAAAGTTTTGAGAAAGTTTGTTCCACCTTGATTAAGATTACTAATTTAATAGAAGTGAAATTTTTTCTAAATTTTGTCAATTAAAAAAAAATTCATTTATCTAATTTTCAACACTTGAACACATTGTTGCCCTGAAATTCAAACCGTTTTTTTTATTGTTATTATTTTTTTAAATATTTAATCGTGTGATTTTCTTCCATGGCGTTGGAAGTCAAGGAAAAAATTTAATATCTGTACTTTTAAGCGAAGTATAACGGACAATATAATGAAATTTAGAAGATAGAGGAAATGGAGATTTTCGTTTAATGTTTTTTAGTAACTTTATGATATAATGGAGATAATCTCCAGTAGGGACTACATATGTAAGTTTATATAAATAACCTGAATTTCGCATCTGAAAATTCGATGCTAAAAATTTGTTTGTTGATGGAAACACTCTTAGTACACCAGCTGGCTCCAAAAAGAGGCTACTTATTCACAAAACTCAATAGATTTCGTTAATATTTTTAAAAGATTTTTATTAAAATTTAATTAAATATTATCTATATTAAATTTTCTTTCATTTTTATTGATGTATAATTTTAATTTCCTTTAAGAATTTACTAGTTCAAGATTTAAACTCTTTTAATTCTATTATAAATTATAATTTCGTCTAATGAATAATTTTACTTTTATTCTTTTCATGAAATCAAATCATATTCACACGATGCATATCAAACGCTCTGTGTACATTTAAATTGAGTATCGATTCCGCAATTTACAAGAAGAAAAGGATATCACATTGCAATTCAACGCACTACAATATACAGTTGGAGACAAAATGATAAGAACAGTTACGTTTATCAGGCAATCCTAATGATTATATTTATCTTTTAAATTGTTTCCATTCTTATAAATTTTAAAATTATGCTTATTAAAAAAGAAATCACATTCACATGATGTATATAAAACACTCTGAGTACATTTAAGTTGAGTATCAATTGCACAGCTTACAAGAAGAAAAAAAGGATATCTCATTGTAATTCAACACACTACAAAATTATTAATTATTATAAATTTTAAGATTAGGCTTATTAATAACGAAATCTGCTTGTCTAAGTTGAAAATATCACTTACATTTTTTACAGTTTATCAAATTATAGAACTAAAAAAATTATGATTTATAATGATAACTTTCTTACATAAACGTCTGATGGTTTTGAAATCCAAAAAGTGAAATTCTGCATAAACCCGAAATCTAAAAAATTAGCAAACGATTTTTTGATAAAGTATTTAACTTTTCTTGTAAGCAGTGATTATTCCATTTATCCTTTCCTCCCTTCTATTTTTAGTTTCTAATCTAGCCATCTTTACCTGCTGCTTAAAAGGCACCTTTAATAAAATGATTTCATCTAGTCCCATGAAATGTTAACCTTGAAAATCGGAATAAAGGCGTAAAACTGGTACTTCTTGCTTCCAATAGGAAGAGAAATCTCCGTCGTTGTTCAAGCTGACAGAGAAAGACCGTCTTTTGTCGTCCAATCCATCATGCCGGTAACTCTTGCCTCTCCCTCGCATTCGTTCCCATGCAAAGTGAACTCATCTTTCCACCAGAGGCTGTAATGATTGCCCGGCTCTCTGCGGGAGGGAAACAGGTGTGCGAGCTCCTTTAATCCTTTAAAACTCTTTTTTTTTCATATCATTACCTACTGGCAATGAAAAATGGCTGCGTGAAGTTTCTCTCCGATCTCTCTATCATTCAAGAGTGGCATGACAGAGTCCGTAATTTTTATCTTAAGAGGAAAACTTGCAAAAATACATTTAATAAGAAAGAAACACACTTTCCTACATATACAGTCGAATCTCTCTTAAAGATCATAATCCGTTCCTGAATCTTATTCGCAATACGAAATATTCGTTAAGAATCTAATACTATAATACGAGGAATGGTTGCCAAGTTGAAAATCGCCCCAGAATTAATAAACTCCGGTAAACTTGGGGGTCTGGGGTTTTTGGCCATGAGGAATCGATTGGCGCCGGTTTTGAAGCGCTACGGTCGAGCAGTTCGGAGTTACAGATAGGATAT
>JAPMOQ010055734.1:259073-273175 GCA_026543055.1 Argiope trifasciata
CTGTATCCTCAATTATAATACAAAATACTATACATAAAACAATATTATTTCAAAGCATAATATATTTTGAGAAATGGGAAAATTTAAGGTAAATTTTAATGAAATTTAAAATTTACCACAAGTACAGAGTGTTAACCAAAATGGTTAACACTCTGAACAAAATTGTAATGGAACAATCCTGTTTTTCTTTGTACACAAGCTAAAGAATACAATGATGAATGAAATGAACCAAAACCGAAGAAACATTTTGAGATTGCAAAGGCGTTGTGGGAAAAATATATGTATATATTCATTCTATAAATTCACAACTTAATTTTTCTAAAAACACCTATAAATGAAAAAGAATTCCACCAACGATAAAACTTTTGGTTCATTTCATTGCCCATATTATTTAAAACACACCCTGAAATTTTTATGTCAGTACCTCCATTAATTTTTGGGATATCGTGTTAACGGTGGAGAATTTTTATGAAAATGAAAGTTTAGGGAAAATGGAAGTGAAAGACAAATTTTAGTTGAAAAATACGTGTCCCTGGATGATAGGTCAGGCCTTCCTTTTCCAAGAAAAGATAAACTGCTTTGGAAAGAGGAAAGTCTAAACTACAAGAAATAACAATTTTAAAAAATTCATCAATGTGTTCGATAACCCTTTTTTTAACTTAGTCGGATACCTTAATCTTTTAAAGTAGGAATCTCACAAACATGTCCTTGATACACAACGCCTTTCGAGTAACCCCACAGCCAAGATTCAGGTCACTGTTATCAGTTAATTGATGCAATCTTACACGGTTTAGTTTAGTTATATTGACGTCCCGTTTTGAAGCAACACTAAGTCTATTTGGGGACGGACCTCGCCATTTTGAACCACAGTCAAATGACGAGGACAGGACGACATCTGAGCTGGTACACCCCTCTCCCAACTTCCACATCATACCAGGGGAAGGTCGTTTGACCCCGACGGATTTAACGTGCACCAGACCTGCTTACACGACGGTTCTTCTGTGGAATCGGGCCTCGAACTTATAATTCTCCGGTTCCGAAGCCGAGATCTTACCACCAGGCCACCGCGGCTTCCTTATCTTATGAGGATAAAATTTCAGGACCTTATGCAATATATTTTGCACCATCAAGAGCCGGATATCCATTTGTACTGACATTGAATGTGCATCCTACCTACTTATTAGCTCTCACCTGATCCATAACGGCAGTAGTAACTTCTTTAACTTGTTCCTGCTTGAAGCCTTTACGTCCTTAGCTTGGTTGCACACCAAGAATTCCTGTTGTTTCAAATCTTTCAACCATTCTTTGAAAGTCAGTTATAGTAATTGAAATTCAATTATAAATTGTTACGTAGAGGACAGAAGCAATGTCCTCAACGTAACTGTTTTAACTACCGGCATTCACCAAGAGCAGCAATGGCATTTTTATCTCGCTAATAAAACAGTTTGACTAAAAGGCGTGTTCACGTAGTGACAACGCAATCGACGGTCTAATTCTTGCAGAATTACTGAAATTCCCGCAATCCTTCCTTTCATCTTCGATGTCATGTCACAAAGTACCCGTGTGGTGACATCTTAATAAGCCAATAACTGCCACAAAACATCGGTCATCACTTTTATATAGGGGATATATTACTTGTCTGCAAATCGGAAGATCACGAGCTCGAACCTTTGCGGAATTCAACCTCCACATTGGCACAATTCCAGACAACACTATCGCCATACCCTTATAAAAAATTATATAATAAAGCTTTCCATCGCAGCGACAGGATTACCCCTGTCGGAGATTTTTGAACTGATTTTCATTCCCTTGCTAAAAGGAAACCAAATACTTTAATGTGTATGGTGGCGATATATATATATATATATATATATATATATATCGTTCAGTACATAACACGTTACAGGGCTCCGAACACCTCCAGTTAGTTTTTGATCATCCTGTATATAAAAGTGCCCGGTCTAAACAACCCAGACTGATACAAGCCACTCCAGCATGTGATGTCATGATATCTCATTGAACTTTGAATATTTTGAACTGTTTAATTTTTATGTAAGCTGTGCATCTTATTTTAACTATACTGTACAATCTTTAAATTACTTATTTCCGAATTTGTCTAGTAAAAACACAAATAAGGATCAGAACTGGATCAAGTTTATCTATTAGATAACAATTAAATTCTGAAGATATTAAAATAGATTATCATAATCTAGAATATATAAAGGTGCGAAAATTAAGAAGCTTCGTTAGATAAGGAGGTAAAGAGAATATTTCATTTTTACTACGATAAAGCCTAAATAATTGTACATAAAAACTGCGACACATGCGAGTTATTTTGCTCAAAAAATATATTTTATTAAATAATGAGTTTGCTTTAATTAAAATTTATTAAATTGCCTTGCTACAATAAAAAGCAAAGATTGCAAAATATTGAAATTTACCTCTCTGAAATGTTTCAAAGCTATTAGTGTATCTTGGCTACAGAACCGAAAGATTAGAAGTTCAAATACCGATTCAATGAAAAATTTATTTTGTATGTGCAGTTGTTGATTGTTGGTCTGTGTTGGAAGCACACAACTTCGACACAGCCGATTCAATCTGTAAAGGGGAGCTTTCCTTTTCGTTTCTTCTTCCTCTCTTTTTTTTTTGTCTGCATCTTTTTTTTAGAGCATGCTTAAACTCGAATATAATCAGACAATTTGTACATATTTCACCGACACTAATCCAAAACAATGTTTTGAATCTCAATATAATCGTATACATAGTTCTTTTCAGAATCGAGCGAGTATTACTTTTTAAAAATTGTTTCAAATTTATCCCAAGTATCATTTATTATTTTCTATTTAATGAATTCAATCAAAGACAGCCCTCTTAGATTATAAGAAGAGTGAAATAACATTTTGTAAAAATTGATTCATCTGATTTATTTAAGGATATCAAAAATTGTCATTTACACTGTTATGGCATTCCTAGGCCACACTATTGCGTTACTTATTTCTGAAAATTATAATCAATTTCATATCATTTTTTGACCTTTTTTATACGCAGCTTTGTAATTTACAACATATGTCTATGATCAATATGTAATTAATAAATGCCGCCTTCAAGGTTTTCGGTACAAGACAGTTTTGGTTAGATCTTTACAAGAAAGTTTTAGTTAGATCTTTCCCACTGGTTACTGAACTCTTTATGAAGAAATTATTTTGAATTGCAAGTGCGTATGTCTTTTGTAGCCTTTTATTTATAATTTATTCACCTTTAAAGTAGTGTTGTTTGTTTCGCTTTAACATTATAAACTAAAAGATTGCAGCAAAAATACATATTTTTCACTTTTATTTGCAAACATACAGGCACTTTTCTCGCTCAGTACACTCATACATTTATCGGAACGTAGTGATGATTGAAAAAATTCCTAATTAACAAATTAGGAACTTTAATTTTAAAGTTCAGTGAAAAATATTCAAATAATTGTTTCTAAATTATTCAAACTGGAAAGAAAATATATCAACTGAGAACATCCTGTAATTCTTGAAATCATACATGATATCGTTAGAATATAGAAATTTTATTGAATATTAACTAATTAACCATCAAACTTGTGAGCATTTATTTCATTTTTTAAGTAGATTTTTAACCTATCAATTTCCCTGTGTGAAAATAGGGGAGACTGAGATGAACATATTCGAATAAAAATGTGGATACATATTTAAATATCGAAGATATGTCTATATATTTAAATAATGACTTAATATTTTCATTTTGATGTTCCAACTTTTTTCCATAACTTTTTTAAATTTATTATGTAGAAATTCGAAAGTAACAAAAACAAGCAATAAAGTAACACAAAAAATTTTGAAAAACAAAATTACAGCCCATTATATGCATAATTATATCAATATTTTTAGCTCTTTATTTCTTTAACAAATTCTTTACGACTCTCTTTGATTGATTGATTAGGAAAATTTTTGCAATCAACCTTCAGTCATCCATCAGAGCAGTCAGCAGCGGTAACAGAGAAGGGAATTTTTTTTTTTTTTTTTTTTTTTTTTTTTGCTTATGGATTGCCCCAGACACGAAATAATAATCGAAACAGGTGAAAACTATTAGCATGGGGGCCATGACTTGACAAATATGCTTCGTTTTGCAATATGAGTAAACAGAAGTGTGGCAGGCTTAAAACGGATTAAAACAGATTGACTTGCGTTGGTGCGTCGGAAAGTTCCAGAATTAGCTTCTTTGACAACCAACTAGAGTGGTCTCACCAAAACTTTCTCGCATACCCTCTCATAAGTATACTTAAATATTGTTAACTGCATGCCATTGTACTCTCTCATTATACTTAAATATTGTAATTGCATGCTATTTTATTCTCTCATAAGTATACTTAAATATTATTGATTGCATGCTATTGGCGAACTACAATTAACTTTAGCCAATGAGAATGTGAATTGGGGATTTTGTTTGGCAAAAAAATCGCTGGAATAAGGTTAATATACAGATATTAGTAAACTTTTACCCCAACCGATTGAAATTACATATCACGGACATTACAAATATAGTCACAAAATTACATACCAATTTCGCAAGTTTAAATCGTTGCATTTTTTTTTATTTCTCGCGTTCATATATTACTGCAAGTATGGGTAAAAAAAAAGATAAGCTCCTTAATGTATTTGTTTCCAAATTTGGTATGCATCTACACTTTGGATGAAAACTCTATGTTCCACATTTTATCCGCTTATATCTCTTGGTTTCCTATTTATCATTTTAACTTATATATTTAGACAGCCGGACAGACAAATTCTGCATCATAGATCTCATCCAAAATTTGGCCAAAGTCTGTAAATTTTGTATAAAGACCATATATCAAGTACCATCGCTGTATCTCAAACATTTTTTGTTATCGAGTTCACAATCAGATAGATGTATGACTGGTAGACTTCCATAATTCCAAAAACGCGTGTTTGGAACTCAGGATGATCTGAAAATGGGAGAGTTTTTAAAAGCTAGAGTGAAGATTCAATGAAAATTACAATATTTTCTAGTTGTTTATACATTACATGAGAAAGTAAAGCAAAATATCAGTTACACAAGTCTGAAGCTATCTCCTTCTAAATACATAACTTGTAGAATGATGCTTTGGTTCAAGGATCCTGTGATTACTTCACTCTGGTCTGAAAATTGTGTTTGAAACGCTAGTTCTTAAAATTCCTCTATTAAAGTTAGAAAATTACTATCTACTAAAGAAAGTCAATGAAGGTATCAATGAAAGAACTTTTCATGGCGAAAAATTATGATACCTTTCTTATCACGTTCACTGCCACTACCCTCGCCATCTATCTAAAAAGATGACCCCTTCTCTGCTATCTTTTAATCGTAGAAGAGAAGGTGTCCTTTTATAACATAGATGGTTTGGTACTAAAAAAGAACGCAGTCTACGAGTTACCTCGTAATGAGCAGTCAACTTGTTAAAGAATATGAGAGTAAAGTTTAAGAAAACACTCACATTGTTTATTACACTTTGAAAATATGGTAATTCTTGTGTAATTTCCTTTTAAAAGACAATTGTGACTCTAAGGTCTACAGTAAAAATACAATTGACCCCAATATTTTTATTGCAACCTTAAGATAGAACACTTATTTTCTGCGTGTTATGAAACACTACATATATAATCCGCCGTATCAAATCTTTCAAATCAATCAAATATTACTAGGTGAAGAATATAAAATAACTATTTTTCATCAGGTTCAAAGAGCAGACAAAATGTATTTCAATTAGAAAATGTATCACTTTCATATGATAAGGAAATACATAAATCAAAAAATCGAATAACTGCTGAATAAAAAATGCATCATAAATTATCAGAGAAGTATTCTAAGCAGACGCTTTAATATCTTAAATACAAATAACATATTCGTGAACGCCCTACGTATAAAAAGTCATGTAAAAGGGTGTTACCGTTCAATTTGAAATCGCCCCCTGGAGTTTGAAAAAAGTTAATTTATTCCATCTTTTAAACGTCGATTGAGAGATTGTCGGCATGTGCTCTCCAGACCGGTTTTATCGATGAGTGTAGCAAAGCCAAGTCTTTCGAAAGAGTATAAAACCGTTTTAATTTGTAACAATAATTTCTGAAACTGTTATTGTTTTTTTTAGATTACGTAAAGGGAAAAACTATAAGTTATTTTTTAATCTAAATAATAATTGAACCCATTCTCAGATGTTGCAACCATGAAAATGTAATACAGTCGAATTTCCTTTTTGTGTTCATTCAATGAAAAGCACCAAATCGAAATACTAATTAAAAGGATGCTTTGGTGATTCTCAGTTAAAAAGTCGAATCAATTTTAATCAAAATTCAATTTCCGAAATTCTTCTTTGAGTGTACAGGGGAGAGGAGTTCAACAAGATTAATAATGTGTAACGATATTTTGTTCCACACAAAAATTAGCAACATATTTAATAAAACGGAGTCGAAATGTACAGAAGAAAAGCATTTGCAGTCAATCAATCAACAATTTGGCAATGTTTTATCGAAATAGGTTGAACGGTAAGATATTACATAAAATGCGAACAAACAAATATTCATTTTTATGCATTTGATTTGTGTATTCTTTTACAATTGTAAAAATTGGTGTTCTTTCAGAATGGTAATGAAGAAATTATTTATTGTGTCTCGTGATTCGTTTGATATTCATTTGAAATTCTCAAGTTTAATTTTAGAAAAGGTGATTAAAATATTTTCTTTTAAAGATTGATTAAACATAGAAACTATATTTTTACCATAAAATTGTTAATATAATTGAAAAGATATTTTTTTGCAAATTAAGGTGTTACAAAATTATTTGTGTTATAATATTTTCGGAAATTACTACGAAAAACGCTGAAATTTAATTATTTAAACCTCCCGGGGTGGTTTTCCCAAAACTTTCTCGCATAATCTGCGATAAGGTGGTTATCTATATCTATATCTATACTTATAATAAAGCTCAATGTGTGTGTGTGTGTGCGTGTGTGTGTGTGTGCGTGTTTGTGTGTGTGTGTGTGTGTGTGTGAGCGTGTGTGTGTGCGTGTGTGTGTGCGTGTGTGTGTGTGTGTGTGTGTGTGTGTGTGTGTGTGTGTGTGTGCGTGTGTGTGTGTGTGTGCGTGTGTGTGTGTGTGCGTGTGTGTGTGTGCGTGTTTGTGTGTGTTGGCGCTCTACAGGCCAGACCGTTGAACATACAGCTACCAAATTTGGTACATGCATACCTTGGAGGTCCAGAATGTGCACTTCGGAGCCCTTTTTTCGAATTTTTTATTAGAATTTGAATTAATTAAAATTTAATCGAAACTTCGACGTTTTTCCGCTATAACTTCCGAAAATATGATAGCATAAACATGATTTTTACATCAATTTAAAGATTAAAAAATTAGCCTTCTAATGGTATCAGTGTTTTAATGTATAACTTAAGCTTCTATTTTTAACGAATTTTTAAAGAAATATTTTAACCATGTTTTTTAGCACGTGACTAGATAAAATAAAAGAATGCCGGAAGTTCAAATAAAAAAAAATATCATCGCAAAATAAATCTAAAGAAATGTAACTTTCAGCTCGTGACTGGATAAAATAAAAGAAATATAAAATGTGATATTTTCTTTAAAAAAATAAATGTAAAGAAGAGGTTTCTACAATCGTTTGCAATATCTATATCATTAACTCAATAAATCTTCTTTATTTACGGTAAACCTGATTGAATTTAGACAGGATATGCATTGAAATCCCGACTTAATGGCATATTTATGTAATCGTTTGCAATATCTGCATCAATAATTCAATACTTTTTTCCCCTTTCTCGCTTTCTTTAAAAAAAAACATATTTAATATTTTGGCAACATCATCGAATTTTTTTTTTTTTTTAATATTTTGGAAGCATAACCGATGGTTAAAACTGACTGATTTATAAAATTAAAGAATATTATTAGGAAAAAGTGTACTTTTAGAACCTTCCATTCATCATCTTAAAGAAAATATTAATTTCTGGTCAATCAATGCCCGGAATTACTTCAAGGCTAATGAATATGTGATTTAATTGAAAATTTTAGAACGCTTTACAAATGGCGAACCAGCTGGTTGCCAAAGACGGCTAGTCGACAATATATTATTAATATAATGTAAACAAAATATTAACTTTATTAACTTGGATTTAGCCTTTCTACGAAATCTACTGTGTCTCCTCGGCTAGATTTGGAGGTTAATCTTTGGTTAATGGATGCGATTCAGATTCGAATTTTTTTTAAATTTTAGATCATTGTACTATCCCTATAACCATACCGTCAGTGAAAACAATAAGCTGACCAATTTTCATCGCAGACGGATAAACGGTTTAGGAAAGTATAAGTGACATACAGACAAACATTCATTTTTATTTATATAGATTAGGTACTCACTGGCTGGTTTACGAATTGGCAAAACACTACGATAGGAGTCGGATATTGTACTAAAAAAACTTTACAGGTTCAAAATTTCAAAGTCAAATTTCTAAAAATTGCAATGACTTTCCTATGTGTACTCTATATTAAAATATAGATAACGGTGCTAGACAAGAATTTTTAAGACTTCGAAAAGTAGCTATTTTCTTTTAATTTGCATAAGATACTCTTAAACTTTTTTGCTTTCTTAAAAGGCAGAAGTATCAATGACCTATAAAGACAGCGTAAACATGTTCGAATTTCATTTGCATGCAAACAATTACTGCACATCCTGGATCATCAGTGACCGGGGTAAACATTGCACAAAAACTTTGAAGAAAAATTTACCCCTTTTGTTCCGGGCGTTCATTTAAAATTTCGTAGACTCTTTCACCAAGATGCGTTTAGCCATACGTCCCCCAAAAATAAAATTACGGCTAGAGGCATTTCCTTTCAGTTTCAGATAACGAATTGACCTTATGTCATCATTTTTCTAAGAAATTAGAAAGCGCTTTGAATGAAGCGTTTTCAATGGAAAATTTCATGGTTGATAAATTTTAACCTTCCGCAACCATTACATTTAAAAAAGGGGGGAGGGGGAATGGGAGTTCATCGTCCTACGAAGGACTAGGTACATAACCAAAAAAAGAAATATGTATGTTTCTAAATAAATACAAGGTGGCCAGAAATAAAACACCCCTACTCTGACCTCCATGGATATCGAACTACTCAGTGTAAAGGCTCAAAATTTTGTACACATACTATTCAAAATATGGGGAAACGGATTTCACGAAAAAAAAATTAGTTCCTGAAATCACCGATAGGTGGCGCTGCACAACTGGAACTATGATCAAAAGACACAAATAATAATAAAAATTAAAATGTTTATGCGGAATGGAATGCTTCCATGCTTCCTTTTTAATTTTTCTGCCCCTTATGGAAAATAAAAATAGTAAAGAAGCTAGAACTCCCGTTGTAACTGCAATTTCATACTGTAACCAGAAAAATTTGCATAAAGCATGGTTAGAAGCCATGTTCTGGGTATAAAAGAAGTTAAAAGGTGGGGAATGTCATTCTTATTAGTGATGGCTGTCACGCTGCCAGAACGCGCTTTGCTTGTGAAGTTGTTTTACGAGAATAAAGGAAATGCTCCAGCAGCACTTCGAGAGTTTCGCCGACTTAAGGATTTGCGTAAGGGACCATTGCTTCCACAAGCTCTCAGGAGAATGATCGCTCGATTCGAGGAAACTGGACATCTTGGAGTTCAGCCTGGTCGAGGACGCAAACCGGTTCGTTCAGATGTCGTTGAAGATGTTGCCACCGGTATTGTTGAACAGTCAATGGATAATGTTTTAGGCTGCAGTAGTGCACGTGCAGTGTCACGACACTTGGGTGTTCCCTATAGCACAGTGTGGAACGTACTCAGAAAAATGGTGCATTGTTTCCCGTACAAAATCCGCCCTAATCAACAATTGCTGGCCACAGACAGGGAGATGCGACTGACCTTTGCATTGACATTTCTTGCTAGAGTTGAAGTGGATGCATCGTGGCCGTGGCAGATTCTGTGGAGCGATGAGGCCCATTTCCACCTCAGTGGAACAGTGAACACCCATAACTGTCGCATATGGGACACGACAAACCCCCGTACCTTCCAAGAGATTCCACTCCACTCACCGAAAGTTACAGTCTGGTGTGGATTCACAGCCACATTCATCCTTGGACCGTTCTTTTTCGAAGAGGTTACTTCCAATGGCCTTGAGACATGTACCGTGACGGCCAACAGGTACAAAAGGATGCTCGAAACATTTGTTGTACCCCATTTGCAGCAGCGCCAATGCCTTGACACCATTACTTTTATGCAAGATGGAGCACCTCCACACATTGGACTCCCTGTGCAACAGTTTCTTCGCCAACATTTCACCACTGACAGAATAATCAGTCGCGCGTTTCCGACAACTTGGCCATCTCGTTCACCGGATCTTAATCCGTGTGATTTTTGGCTTTGGGGACACTTAAAAAACCTTGTTTATCGAGAACGTCTGATAACCTTGGCAGATTTGAAAGAGAGTATCAGTCTGCATGTGAGAAGCATCTCAGATGACCAGTTACGATCCGCAGTTGAACAAGCTGTCCACAGACTTCACATTTTACATCTTCAGGAAGGGAACCATATTGAGCAGCATTCCCTGCATCGATAACGTCCTTGTTTCATGTATGCTTGGTACTTTCAAATAAAATGTGTTTAAAACGTGTT
The DNA here is from genome assembly GCA_026543055.1 of Argiope trifasciata. NCBI lineage: Eukaryota > Metazoa > Arthropoda > Arachnida > Araneae > Araneidae > Argiope > Argiope trifasciata. The sequence goes on from JAPMOQ010055734.1 coordinate 269,777, forward strand.
TTTGTGTCTTTTCAGCATACGTCCAGTGGTACAGCGCCACCTATCGGTGATTTCTGGAACTAAATTTTTTTTTCGTGAAATCCATTTCCCCATTTTTTGAATAGTATGTCCACAAATTTTCAAGCCTTTACACTGAGTAGTTCGATATCCAGGGAGGTCAGAGTAGGGGTGTTTTATTTCTGGCCACCCGGTACTTCATTTCACTTAAAAAACAATTTTTTTTAATCTAATCCTCGTGATGATATTCTCCTCCATTTCTCATGTGACTTCCTGTTTTGTAGTATGAGTTATTTGATAAAATGCAACAGAATTTATTGCAATGAACAAAAATAAACAATTGATTAGGGAAGAAACTTTGATCCGCAGCATTAAAATATTACTGCCTGTAAATGCCATGATAATAATAAATTGATTCAACAAGCCACAAGGCAGTGAAAGTAGATTTAAATCATTCGAAGTGGTCTCCTCAAAGCATTATCACATACTAGCTGGTACTCAGCGTGCTGCTGTTGCAGAAGAAATAATTTTGAAAATATCGTTTGGAATTTGAAATAACTGTCGCTTAATCTTATACTATAATACGAGGAATGGTTGCCAAGTCGAAAATCGCCCCAGAATTAATAAACTCCGGTAAACTTGGGGGTCTGGGGTTTTTGGCCACGAGGAATCGATTGGCGCCGGTTTTGAAGCGCTACGGTCGAGCAGTTCGGAGTTACAGATAGGATATTTTCAAACTTTATTAGTCCGCCATTTTGGCTAATAGGTTTCAAGCGGTAACGTGCTGCCATCTATAGCCAATATGGTGAACTAATAAAGTGTCCAGAAGATGATCCGGAACTGATCTCGAAATGGATGATCCATAACCCGTGTGGTGATATGAACCCAAGCGCTCCGTGCATGGTCAGCAAACTTGGAAGAGACCAGTGCAGATGGGGATTTCCAATGGAACATCAAGACATGACATCGCTGGTGGGCGATGAAAAGCCGAGGTTTAACCGGTTATCTTTTCACCAATGGTTTCACAAATTTTCTTATGGCATGTATTGTTTTGATAAATCACATTTGAAAATTTAAATCTTCGAGTTAGCTTCGATACCTGTTTTATCCGAGCGGAGCTCGGTCACCCGCTGTTTAGAAATAATAGAAAGAATTATATTTATTTTTGCCTCGGAAATGAATACATTCATAGAAATTGTAGGATACATAAAGAAGAAGCGTAAATAATATTAAATCTGCTTTTTTAACTTTATTATTCACGACATTAGGGTTGGTAATATTTTTGTGTTTTCCACCTTCAGCAGGAACAAACAAGTGCAAGAAATAAGTATTGGAAGTTTCTTCGCGATCGGATGAGCGGTACAGAGACAGACAGACAAACATTCATTTTTATTTATAGAGATTTCCAAACTAAGACTTTATTTCCCTCTTACCCCTCTGCTACCGGCATAAAATTACATACCTTGAATAAAGTTACAATGCTAGATTCAATAAAAAAAGTGTTACATTCATGCCAAATACCTATGTAGCTAAAAACAGTAACTAAATACAGATATTTAGCCTGTACCAGTGGGTGACCGAGCTCCGCTCGGAGAAAACAGGTATCGAAGCTAACTCGAAGATTTAAATTTTCAATTGTGATTTATCAAAACAATACATGCCATAAGAAAATTTGTGAAACCATTGGTGAAAAGATAACCGGAACGTTACCGCTTGAAACCTATTAGGCAATAGACAAAGAAAATTTAAGTGCTGCCATCTATAGCCATTATGGCGAACTAATAAAGTTTGAAAATATCCTATCTGTAACTCCAAACTGCTCGACCGTAGCGCTTCAAAACCGGTGCCAATCGATTCCTCGTGGCCAAAAACCCCAGACCCCCAAGTTTACCGGAGTTTATTAATTCTGGGGCGATTTTCGACTTGGCAACCATTCCTCGTATTATAGTATTAGATATAACACTTTTTTGTGAATCTAGCATCCAAATATGTATTTTGAACGCCTTTTTGCCCATCTAATGAAACTAAAATTTGATATATAATTACAGTTTCAGCCGCTAACTTTTAAAACTACAGTTGATAAAATATCAAATTTCAATGCTTCAATTTATTTTGTCTTTTTTCTGTTTACATGTATAAGAAAATACAGATCGATAGATAGTATTTTCTCATACGTGTAAATAGAAAAAAATTCTTAGACAAATCTTTTGACAGAATTGGATGGATATCTATGGAATGCACGTTTGAAATGCTAAATCTTTGTACCTAATTTTATGAATCTATCTCTTTCCATTTTCAGTTATCAAGTTCCTTTATATTGAAACATCCAGACAGATAAACTTCATTAATATGGAATTTGCTCAAAATTCGACCAAATGTATAAATTTGCTTTAATATCAAATTTCATTTGTCTAACTCAAGGCGTCTCTTATTTATCGTGTGCACAGACAAGCTGGTGAAATGACAAACAGTTGTTTTTTTCGAATTAAGAGGTCTGAAGTGAGGGATTACTTAATATCTTTAAATTGTAATTTAAAAAGGGTGTGCCCAATTTGAGGAACCAAAATTTCTTTATAAACGGTATTATTATAATGTGCTGTCTATAATTACATCGAAAGGTTTAATAAATCATATATAATTATTCCAAATATAATTCCAAAAAATAAATTATATTCATTTTTTAAATAAAAATATTACAAAACGCATCTACTATTTTTTTATTTAAATCATCTTCTTGCCAATGTACATTTAAAAAAATGTTAAAGTATTCCGAGGAAGATAGTTTTTTTCCTACATACTTACAAATCAAACTCACTCAACTACAATAAAAAAATTATTACCAAATATTCAGTTTCATTATCAAAAACAAATATTATTCTCCTCATGAAGAAATTTACACTTCAAATTCATCATTTGTTTGAGATTCCCTTAAAAGTTCAGCATTTAGATTCTTAACTACCCACTAGAGTTTCATCAACCCCATTTGAAAGTCCAAAGAAACTTCATAAATTACGGTAACGCTCCCGACTACATAGAAATTCGTGTTAAGCATCAGCGTATAAGAAACAAAAGTCCAAAGAAAATTCAGCTCACGCAATTTTTTTGCACTGCTCTTCCTACTGTAAAAGATAATGATGCCTAAGATAGTAAGATATTTCTTCGCAACAACTTGTTCGAATCAAAGATTATTTTATTGTATTACAGCCGAGAAGGTAATTGCCTTCCTTATGATGTTCACTGACTTCAGACATCAAGACTTTAACCTTTTGCTACAAGAACTCACCGTGAGAAGGTATTTTTTGTTCAATGCATTGATACATGGAAAAGGTTAAAAAACTTTCGGTTCTAATATGTCGGAATTAATTGAGCTTTACCGGATTCCTCTATCTCTATAAATAAAAA
>JAPMOQ010055734.1:273185-286608 GCA_026543055.1 Argiope trifasciata
TTGGAATTCCTCAAGTCCAGTCATTACAATTTTTCATGTAAAAGTTTCAGCAATACCGAATGTTTGAGTAAAGTGATAACTGTTGAAGAAATGAGTTAAAGTGATAACTGTTGAAGAAAACTCATCTTTCAATTCATGCGTACCAAATCGCAAGGAAATCGTAACGACCGAAAGTTTTTCAAATGCTATTTAGATAAACACCAGATAATATACTTATTTGAAAAGAATTTATTTGGCAGCTTCTTTTTCAAAAAGGATAATGTAGATGAATTTTTGAGTTCTCGTATAAGTTGTATTGAGGAATTATAGCAATCGACAAAAAAAATTGGGCTCAAGATTTTGACAAATTTTACCATTTTCCTGAGTTCGAAAAAAAAAATTTTTCGAAGTGCCCGTCGGTACGTCTGTGATGAAGATAATTGAAAAACGCTTTGATCTAGATAAGTGAAATTTTTATACGATGCTCTTTAGGCCAGATTTGTATATTTCTATCAAACTTTGAGCAAACTCTTTCTACATCATTATATAAAATTTTAATGACTTATAAATATAAATTTCAAGTTGCCAAAACAATTCTTTACATCAATTTTACACAGTTTTATTTCTTCTCATCAACGGGTTTTTTTAACAAATGCGATCTTTAAAAAAAATAGGTTTTATACTTCTACCTTTTGATTGGCGCAGTATAGCCAAACATGGCGCCATAAAACTTCATAAAACCAAACCAGCCAAACTCTGTGCACCCGTTTGTGCGGCGGTTCGAATAGGATTATAAAAAAAGCTAGAAAGAGGAAATTATGTGCATAGTTTTAACATTTATGATGTAGATACCTACCAAATTCAACTACGGGTCGACTATTTGTCTTTCAATATTTTCAGAACCGTATAAACAAGATAACTGAAAAACGTAAAGACTTAAATATATCAAATTCAGTGTGAGATTTAGCAATTACAAGTACAGTTTTGTATCAAAATTTGGTTTCAATCATTTGAGAGAAAAACGTGTATAAAATACAACTTCGATTTCCCAATACAGTTGAATGTAGGCTAGGAATTAATTACCAGTATTGCGCGATTGATTCAATAAAAATGCTGTATTTTAGACAAAAGTTAATATTTCGTAGCTCGCTGTACAACAATGCCACATAAAGCGTTCTCTAGCATGACAAATTTACTAGAGAGTAAACGAGAAAATTTTGTTGGGACTACTCTCGCTGGTATAATTTTGTTTGCATATAATAAAAAATACAGTAGGCCTGAAAAAAATTTCCTAAAATACTATAACTTTAATTGATTTATGCGCTTTCGTCCTTTTGATTAATGCATCGAGTACGCAAATTGTAAGCTTATATGATCGTTTTTTTTAATATGAAATCATTAAACACATTCCAAAATCTCCATTGCCGATGTTCTTTTGCTGAAGATAATTAATCCTTTAACTTCTATTGCCGTATAAAAATATTCGAGATTCCACAAACCAGAAATGTCGGTAGATATGTGTGCTTATTAAGAATTGTTGAGACAGGCATGTATTTGGCGCACACCTGAGATTTTCAACGCCCTAAATGAAAATTTATTAGAATGTTTCTTCCGTCTTTCTTTACTTAAACGAATATCATTATAGTTCGAATAATAATTTTAAATTGATTAATATCATCCGTGACCTCATTGGATTTAGGTATGAGTGAAAAATAGGAAGATTGTGGAACATTTCCTCTAACTGTGATTTCACCCATCGATATTTAAAAGCTGATCCTCCGAATGAAACACAAATTTGGGGTAGCTCTTCCAGGAAAATATTCTCTATCCATATTCAGGAGTAACATAAGTCTATGTCTCAACAATAAGGTGCTAGGTATAGACGATCAAGTGATGTCAGAAATACGAAAATCACAAAATGCAGTAAGTGCCCACTTAGCCTTTATCATGTCTATGATTTAGGGTTGAAGCAACGTATGAAATCAATCAAATCAAATTTTTAAAAATTAATCTCATCATACAATGCAAAGAATCATAAAATAACAGAAAATGCTGCTCTTGCCTTTCATCATTAGTCTACTTGCTTGATTCAGGTGCTTTATACAGTTAATCAAGTGATATTCGAAACAAGGAAATCACAAAATAGTGTGTAACATAACCTTACAAACTGGACCAAGTTTGCATTTCGCTTAAAATTCGTAAAATGAAATTTTATGTTCCAAGTTTCGGTATTAAGAATCCTCCCAATTAATAGTTTTTCGGCCTTAAAGCTTTAAATGCCAGATTTCCTAGGTATATCAATTCCGTAAAACTAAACCATGCAGAACAAGCAATCTGCATAGATTTGCAGTTGTCAGAGTTAGATGAAGCTGGCTTGGTATATGTGGACGGCATCGGACCAGTTAACAAATATTTTAATTTATTCAATCAATTTCGGCATTTCAAAGATATTTCGATGCCTATAATGCCAATACAACAATATTTCGATGCCTATAATGCCAATACAACTATATTTCGGTGCCAATACCTATGACAAATATTTTAATTAATTCCTTTAATTTCGGCATTTCAGAAATATTTCGATGCCTAGAAGGTTAATCGTGTCAAATGCCTGACTGACGTTTGCAATTTCTTGACACCTCCGTGTAGCATGTTTTATGTGAAAGAAAACCAACTGGGAAGAAGAAAACCAAATTACATTTAGCCTGAGCTTCACCACATGTTAATTCGTGTTTTTCATTCCGACATACAATCCTGGATAATGCAAAGCTACGAAATGTTGCCGCACTATTAATCATTGATTAAAAATGGAAAACATTTGCATTAGCGGAGATTGTCTTCCCTTTGAGATGTCGGATCGCGTTTAAATATTCCTTTTCTGCGGGTAAGAAGTATGCGATGCGGGCGAGGATAAATGAAGCTTTCACTTTCAGCAGGAGGTACCAATGAACCCGTGCCCTTGACATTGAGGACAGGCATGCCTCTCTCCATGCAAAGCAGGCCCTTCGCAGGGGGCCCGGGGGATCGTAGGCGAAAGCTCTCCTATCCATCAGTGTCGTCGCAGCAGGCCGATAACAAAAGAACGAAAACGCTTCTTTCAGAGCCGCAAGTGACAGCTCGCAGGGGCAAAAGACCTTATTAAAAAAAGAAGGGGGTGGGCGACATTTTTGCAGGTGTTCTTCTTCGCTGCGGTTTCACCTCTGGCCGGGGCTTCTGTTCAAAGAAATCACGCTGCTTCAATGGCCACAAATTAACGAATTATCGAGTGTGCAAAGCAAGGGTTCCGTCCGTCCGTTCTCTGATTTTTCTAGGGGGGAGGTGGAGATTAGATCTGTCGTGATTATAATCTTCAGGGGACTCTGTGAAGTGAATATCGAATGAGACTCTGTAAAGTTCTCGAACGAAACGGGAATAATAATAAAAAATGTATATACTCGTCTCCTAAATGCAGGTGGGTAGATGTCAAAACATTTAAGCCTCATTTGCAAAAAGTGGCTCTGTAAACAAAGGGTTGTTTGAGTTTGTGAAAGAGCTTTCGTTTCGTCATGTTTCATGCGAAGGGTTGAAAAGAAAAGAAAACAACTTGACTCTTTGACAAATGTTTAATGCTCCTGGAATTCCGTCGCAAAGATTTTTTCCAAACGTATAAGGCGAATAAACAAAGAAGCACATATTATTCAGCACTATTAAACTCGTTTTTCTTTTTTCTGAGATTTTTCTAACGTTGATAATACAGGACTTTTTTTGCCTATTGAGAACTAGCTAAATCTTGAATGTCAATTACTTGCATGGCTACCACTGATGAAACTGAACTGCATTGGGGCTAATCTCGGTTTGATTGCTTTGATTTATGGGCTAATCGTATTATGCATATAAAAATATTTTTTGAAAAATCTTCTTCAGAATAATTTCAAAAACTTTTATGAAGTATTTATCTAACTATCAAGTAGCATTGAGAACACAATTCATTTTAATTCTAGACACCAAAAATAAGTTAAACTTTTCAGAAAAATATAAACATCTATAAATAAATATTAATCCAATAAGTTTTAATAAATGTTTTAGAAAGAATTGTTAAAAAATGCAGAATATACTCAATTTAATGAAGTAATCGAAGTAAAAGAGTTTCCAGACCGCGTAAAATAGTTTATTGCATTATGACCAATATTTAAAATGTGAATTTAATCTTGAAATTATATACTACAATCAAACGTAAGATATTTATGATACGTATCACAATGTAGCAATAATATTTCTTTTTTATATAAATAAAAATGAATGTTTTTCTCTATGTCTCTTACGCCTTCCTAAACCGTTCATATCCGACTGCGATGAAAATTGGTCTACTTATTGCTTACATCTACAGGGTGGTTATAGGCACAATAAAATGAAAAATAAAAATTCGGGTCTCAATCTCATCTCTTTATTAAGGATTCATCTCCAAATAGCTCGCCGAGAAGACACAATAGATTCAGTACAAATGCTAAGTTTAAGGTTAATATTGTATAGCTATTGAACACAGATGTCATGAAAGTCATGCTCAGAGGTAACAACTGAATTACAGATTATACGAGAAAAGTTTAGGGAGACCAATCCTGCGGCTTTTAAATTTTTATTAAATTTTGGTGTTATTCGCAGTACTTTCCAAAAATATTATAGTACAAATAATTTTGCACTATCATAATTTTCAAAAAATTATCTTTTACATTGTATTAACGATTTAATAGTATAAATATATTTTCTATGTTTAATGAATTTTGAAAGAAACTATTTTAATTCCATTTTCTAAAATTTAGAGAATTCAGAACGAATATGAAACGAATCACCAGATACAATAAATAGTTTCTTTCATTACCATTCTGAAAAAACTCCAAGCTTTACAATTCTAAAAGAATACGCAAATCTAATATATAAAAATCCAAATTTTTTGTTCGTCTCTTATGATTTGTCGTACCGTTCATCCTATTTCGATAAAATATTGCTAAATGATTGATTGATTAAACTTAATATTATTTTTTTTCTTCTGCAGCAACGCGCGGGGTACCATCTAGTTTTCTATACAAAGCATGACGGAAAATCCCTCATTCTATTTGTACTAGTGAAGAAAAAATTATGAAATTTAACCAAACCTTGTTCATTACATCTAAAGTCTTTTGATTTGGATACGGTTAAAAAATAAAATCGTCGTGTGGATTTTTAAAGTGATTTCAAACCTTACACACATAAGAAAATTTGTATGGAATTTTAATCTTTTTGTGCTGGGCTTTAAAAAAAATGTTAATTTTAAGTCCTGTTGTCTTCCATCTATATCGATTATTCATAACAGAATTTGGGCATTTATGTAGCAATTTTGAAATTTATTACATTGAGGGTACTCGTTGGAAAATTATTTTATCACCTTAAAAATAGCTTTCATTATTTCTCATATTTCAGTGGTATGTTGATTTTAACAATCTATACTCAGGCAGTTTATTCAATAATTAATCCTTCAGATCTTAATATTTTATTTGCTATTTCTGCTTTCTAATGTTATGCCATCATTATCCTGTATAGTTTCTGCACTTTTTCCAAGCCATGAAAATGCATGTTTATAAACTTTTACAATAAAGCAATAGAAAATCTTACTCATCTTGCACTTATAGTATTGTACAAAAAAGATGTGAAAACAATCATCGTTTCAAAAATAATTAATAATTGATGAATTAAAAACATTTTTCTGGCCAAAATCATCGTGCATATTTATATGCAGACTCTAGAATACTTTTACCTAAATTTTTCATAGAAAATGTATCAATATCATTAACGTGCAAGAATAAGAAAAACACATTGTTGCATATTGCAGAATATAAAGCTCATAGTACAGATATAACTGAATAATTGCCAATAAGACAATTAAAATCAATTTTCAAAAAAAAACGTAATTTTGCAATTTTACTTTTTTTTTAAAAATTAACATTAAAACTTATATTTTAAAGCTACATAAAGGAGGATAGTATTTATTCTATTTTTATTATTCTATTTTACAAACAAATATTCCTTTTTATGTATTAGATTTATGTATTCTTTTACAATTGTTAAGCTTTTTGTTCTTTCAGAATGGTAATGAAAGAAACTATTTATTGTATCTTGTGATTCGTTTAAAACTCGTTCAATATTATCAATTCCAGAAAATGTCATTACAATATTTTCTTTTAAAAGTGATTAAACACAGAAAATATGTTTATGTCACACATTTGTTGATATAATTGAATTAATTTTTTTAAAGTTAAAATGATGCGAAAATTTGAATACTCTAATACTTCCGGAAAACACTGCAAAAATGCTAAAATTTTATAACTTTCAAATTAAAATTTCAGTCTTATAGGATTGGTTTCCCTAAAACTTTTTCGCATACTGTCTAATAATGTTGTTACCTCAGAGAAAGGCTTACATAGCATTTAAGTACAACAGCTACGAAGTATTAATTTCTATCTTGAATATAGTTTTCGGTACTGAATCCGTTGTGTCTCCTTGGCGAGTTATTTGGTGGTTAATCCTTGGTTAATAGATGCAGTAAACAGACCCGAAAATATTTTTTATATGTTATATAATTTTACTATGCCTATAAGCATCCCGTAAGTAATAAGCAAATAACGCAATAATAATAATACAGTAAACTCTCGCTACAACGATACCCGATACAACAATAACTCCCTCTACTACAATAATGTTTTGTGGTCCCGGCGATTTTGCATATAAACTAATGTTAATCTCCCCTCAGTATTGCGATATTCTCTAGAACAATAAACCTCTGTAAAACGATTTTTTCAATCTAAATTTCAGTATTATTTTCTCCCTTTATAATAATATTTTGATTTTCAAATGCTTTTTTTTTTCGTTTTCTTTTGTTATTTTTTCCGTCTATTAAGACTCATTGTGGATATTGTGGAAGTTGGTGGGAAGTAACAGAAAAAACCATTCGGAATGGCTGGAAAAAGGCTGGTCTTTGTGTTGTGGCAGATAAGAAATCTGATAATGATGAAAATTCCATAGACAATGATCTCTGAGATGATCAAGAATGTGTTTTGTACATCAAAAAATCCGTATCCCAACTTGAGGAAACAAGCGGTAAAAAGTTTGGAATTAGTATAGAAGATTATTTAACAGCAAATGATGATCTTATGGTTTTCGCAGGAGTTACTGATGAAGATATATATATTCTCTCTAAAATTACTGATGAGATAGGAAACAATGATGAAGATGATGATAATACATATCCATCGTTGTCCTTATTGTCATCCCAGGAAGCTCTTCAATTTGTGAATTCTCTACGGACATTTTTTTCAAGAATTCCGTCGACAAATGAAGAATATTTTCGTGCACTAGACTCAATGCATACAGTATTGGTGAACTTAACAGTTAAAAAAATGAATAAACAAACAAAAATATTGGATTATTTTCAATAAAAAGTGTTTTCAGGTATGTGAATATTTCTGTGCTTATTTTCTGAGTTTATCTTATTTATTTATTTTTTTAGTATTTGAACCACAATTATTAGTATTTTACAAATTAATTTCTTCTAAATAATAGACTTAAAAGTAGTATGTTATGCACCTTAAACCAATAATAATAAAAAAACTATTATTAAATGCTCAAAATATGTGGGCCCTCGATATAACAATATACCTCTCTACAACAATATATTTATTTGGTCCCTAAAATATTGTTGTAACGAGGTTTCACTGTAATAGCGCAAGTAATAAGTATTCCGAAGTTCCATCGCAATCAGATGAGCGGTACGGCAGCGTGCGCGTAAGAGACACACAGACAAGCATTCATTTTATATTACCATAAAATCAAATCCTCCGGCTACTGTTCTTAGAAACCTCACATACCTTTATGAAACATAATAATTCAAACTTCTTTTCCAACAATGTCATGCCCTTGACGACAAAAATGATTTGACAGCATTATAATATGACGTTGTCCTATCTGACCTTTAATAAGCATATTACCTACCACCTAATACCTCGTTACTTCTGGTACAATTTCCACAATCTAATGAATCCGAATTCCCATCACGTCGCGTGGCTTTATATAACTAAATGGGAGGTCCAGCATTGTCATTCTAAGTTGCATCCTGAGGAAAAAGGCTTAGCTGGAGAATATAGATCACCACAGCATCGCGCCTCGCGATTTTTTGCCCGCTTCTGCAGCGTGGAAGAAATATGGTTCCGAAGATTTAGGTGAGGCTATTCGCTGTTTAGTGTGCGAAGGCTATTCTTGACCTTGGGTGAATGATAAGTCGCCTAAATAGGAGCATGACACGAGCGCGACACTTTTCCTTCTCGAGCTATTTCCAGTCCGTACCGAATCTGGGCGAACTTACATTCAGAAGGATTCTGTCTTGATTATCCGGATTTCCATATTGCTGTTGGGAGATAAGATACCTTCAAGGTTTAAGAGTAAACTGCGAGAAGATGTTTCTCGAACTTGTAAGAATAGAATAACGTTGATTAAAATATTTAGGGTCCGCTTTTACAGACAAATTATAATGCACAAAGCTGGTTGGTACCACGGCTGGTTGCTGCCGCTGAAGAAATAATCATGGAAATATCGTTTGAAATTTGAAACAGTTGTCTTGTTTGATTAGGAATGATAGGAAAAATGATATTTATTTTCTTATCGGCAATGAATACATATTCATTGAAACTGAAGGACATATAAGGAAGAAGCATATATAGTACTTATTCTATTTTTATTATTCTATTCTACAAATATTCATTTTCATGTATTAGATTTGTATATTCTTTTAGTGTTGTAAAGCTTGGTGTTCTTTCAGAATGGTAATGAAAGAAACTATTTATGATATCTCGTGATACATTTCATATTCGTTCTGAATTCTCAAGTTTAATGTTAAAAAACGTGATTGAAATACACCTATCCCCCGATTTACACGGCACTCGGTTTACACGGTTTTTAAATTTGCACCGACCCGGAATTCATCTAGCATCGAACTTGAATCGCATCAACCACTATCGAGTGATGAAAGTGATATCATACCAATCAGGAATAAAAGATTGAGAGTCTACGAAAGTGATAACAGTAACTAAATTTCTGATTAAATTTTTTAATTTATATTTCTCGTTTTTATATGTAAAATGAATTACATAAATATACCTTATATTTTTGTTATTTTATAAATAGACAGTTATTTTTATGTTTTTAAGATATATTTAGTTTTATTTTACGTTGAAATAAATGACTGAATTATGCACATTTTAGTTTGTTTTCGATTTACACGGTTTTACGTATAAGAATCAACGATTTCGATTTACACGGTTTTCTAAGGAACCTATCTTCAGTGTAAATCGGGGGATAGGTGTATTTTCTTTTAAAGTGATTAAACATAAAATATATATTTCTACCATAAAATCTTTAATATAGCTGAAAAGACAATTTTTTGAAAACTAAGATGATGCAAAAATATTTGTATTCTAATATTTTCGGAAGTAACCGCAAAAAACGTTAAAATTTTATAAATGTTTGGTTAAAATTTCAACTTATAGGATTGGTTCCCCTAAAACTTTCTCTCATACTCTATAATAAAACTGTTGCCACGGAGCATAGCATTTACGTGTAATAGAACCCAAATATTAATGACTAGTTTAAATTTGGCATCTTTACTGAATCTGTTGTGCTTTCTTGGCGAGTTATTTGGCGGTTAATCCATGGTTAATAGATGCAATAAATAATCCAAAAGTGTTTAAAGAGGGATTTTCAAAAATTAAAATTTTAAAATTGATTTAAAGAAAGAGTAAAGTGTTTCTCCGTTAAGTGTTTAAAAATAATGTTTGTTTTTTAATTTATGTCAACTCCTAATTACAGATGATATTGTTTTGATTATGTATAATTATAGAATAAATAACCAAATAAAAAACACCATTTTGATGCATTTCTATTTCCTCAAAAATTCCAAAAAAGTTCTGAGATTCAAATCAATTACAATATTCCAAGCAATTTGTTGTGAAATTTATTGAAGTTATTTCAAGTTTTGATAGAAAAGTAATATCATTGGACTGTCATTAAACACTAGCTGATAGCCGGCGTGTTATTATAAGTTTTAAATAATTAAGTAATAATTTTGGAATTATCGTATGAAATTTGAAATAGCCTTCTTGTTTAATTAGGAATGGCAGAAAGAATAATATTTATTTTCTTTTAGACATTGAATACTTTCATTGATAAAGACATACTTATTCTAATTTTTACTTTATCATTCAAGGGATTTAAGGTAGTCAATATTTGTTTGTCTTTCCCTTTTTAGCACAAACAAATAAGTTTCTTGACTGTACGACTCTTTTCATTCAGCATACACTGGCCACGTGGAAAACATAGATTTTCTAGGTAGAATACTCACACTTGAAGTGATTGACCTTGTGCCTTGTTGATGGTCATCGAGAATGCAAGTTGAATGGAGAATTGCAGTCGTTTGGATAAAAAGGCATGTTGGTGGTAATAATGGGAATGCGTGGAATGACAGCATGTCCCCCATCCGACTTCCAAAAAAGAATATTTGCCTCGTTCCTTGCCTCATGTTAGCCATCTGATTCTAATGCGCATGATCGGTTTGCAGTGAAAAGTGGTCCTCTGATTCTTGCAGCATGGATAAAAAGATTCTAAAGCACGTGGAATTACAATTTGAAAACAATCTGATTCATTACTCGCTTGTCATTCCTGATTTGTTTGAGAAGCTCGGATCAGCAAATTTCTACACTCTGCTCTGTTCACCGCAGCCAAAATATTGTGTTCGCTGAATGAGAAATATTCATCAACGAAAAGAGAAAAAATTAGAGCTTGCATTAAATATTTTCAGTTTCATAATCAATGATGATGATAATATGATTGGTATCGAGGACGATAATTATATTTTGTTTGAAATATGTGCGATTAACTGAGAATTTTTCATTTTCAGTTTACTGTTTGTCTTTTGACGACGATAGGAAACGATTTATTTGTAAATTTTATTGTGTTCAAAATAAATGCTGATAAAAGTCTATAACTTCCTAGGTACTATGTCTATAACTTCCGCACAAAAACAAGCAATGAGTTGGCAAAATTCCATCGGGTAAACTGTACAGAAACACATAAAATACGACAGACAAAAAATCTTCTTTATATATTAGATTGTTTTCATTCGAAAATCCAAAATCCTGAAAAGAAACTGGAAATCTCTTGTGGACTTCATGTATGAAGTCTTCGACTTTCTTTAATAAATAGGGGAAAAACCATAAATGCGTAGGTTTTCTTATTTTTAATAGTTTTTAAAATGTTTATTTTTTTCGTGGTATTTTTCGTATTACCTGTACTCTTCAATTTTTATTAGAATATTAGCTGGTAAATGACACGTTGCTGCAGCCCAAAAAAATATTATTAAGTGCAATCAATCAATCATTTGGCAATGTTTTATCGAAATAGGATGAGGGGTATGACAGTACATAAAATACGAATAAAAATTCATTTTTATATATCAGACTTGCGTATTCTTTCAGGATTGTAAAACTTGATGTTCTTTCAGAAGGGTAATGAAAGAAACTATTTAATTTATCTCGTGATTCGTTTCATATTCCTTCAGAATTCAAAAGTTTAATATTAGAAAATGTGATTAAAGCATCTTGTTTTAAAATTAATTAAACAGAGAAATTATATTTATACCATAAAATCATCAATATAGTTGAAAAGATAATTTTTGAAAATTAAGATGATGCAAGATTATTTTTACTACAATATTTTTTGTAGTTACTACGAAAAATGCTAAAATTTAAAAACCACAGGATTGTTCTCCCCAAAACTCTCTCACATAATCTGTAATAAAGCTTTTACCTCTGAAAATGCATTATATTTGCGTGCTATAGCTATAGAATATTAGCCTTTAACTTGGATTTAGCATTTCGACAGAATCTATTATCCGCGGCAAGTTATTTATTTTGAGATTAATACTTAGTAAATAGAGGCGATTGAGATACGAATTTTTATTTCAGATAATATTTCTATACCTCAAACCATCCCGTAGATGTAAACAACAAGCTGCCCAAGCTTCATCGTAATCGGATGAACGGTTTTGGAAGGCATAAGAGACATACAGACAAACATTCATCTTTATTTATACATATTTATGATAAAGTGTTCTTAATAATCAAAATTTGTGTATTTTCCTACGCAAAAATTCCTCTTGCCCTTTATATCACACCTTTGACTTTATCTATTTATTTGCGATGCAAATCATCTAATCTTTGAAAGAATCTTACTGTATAAAATTTACAACCACGTCAGCGATAACTCTTACAATGATATGAAATCACCACTGAAACTTAAATTTATTGCTTTGTCGCACATAAAACTCCGAATAAAGTATAAAATCTATACTTGGAATAAATCTTTCTCGTGTATGAAGTGTAAATTTTTAAGTGGCTATTCATCATGGTTTGAGAAATTGTTTATGATGGTCCGCAAACATCAATGCCAAAAAAACTATTATCACGAATTTGAATTTTTACGGCACGAGAGCCACGCCTGGCTAAGCTGCGCCATACATCTGATTAAAAACGTAAACCCCGTCAGTAAAATTCTTAAACATATTCGCAACGATACAAGATAAAACACCATGAAACAAATGTCGGGTCGGTCTAATGCCACTTGATCATACCAAGCCGAATAAGATTTAGCTCTTTCGAATGAAGTGAGAGTGTGCGCCTTTCGTTGTGAACGAACACCGATTAGGTGAAAGGACAACTTTTGCTTGAAAACACACGACACAACCCTTCT
The DNA here is from genome assembly GCA_026543055.1 of Argiope trifasciata. Classification (NCBI taxonomy): domain Eukaryota; kingdom Metazoa; phylum Arthropoda; class Arachnida; order Araneae; family Araneidae; genus Argiope; species Argiope trifasciata. Next base: position 285,969 of record JAPMOQ010055734.1, read on the forward strand.
TTAAGGGGTGGTCGAACTCATTCCTCCATCTGCAAGTCAGAATTGAGATCCAAATCAGAGACCCATTCATCCCTGATTCAGTACCCCCAGAGGTGTGGAAACTTGGAGGACTTTGCTGTCCCGACCTATTTAACGTGCCTCCACTGCCACGAGCCAACACGGCGATCTTTGGCCGAAATGAGGGCAGAACTCGCTATCTATCGGTGACAAGACTGACGCTCTACCAACCAGGCTACCGCGACTCAAATAAATGTTTATAGTGAAGCGTAAGGAGTAAAAGGGATACCATATTAAAATTTCAAATGTAATCTAAAATTCGTATAAACATCTCAAAGACACAGAAAGGCAAAAAAAAGAAAATTTGGATTTTTGATTTAAAAAGATTTATATGTCTAAGAAAAGTAAACAACCGCGGATAGGGTTTTTCCACCAACAAATCTTTCAAATCCATATTAGTGGTGACAAAGAAGTAAAGACATAAGGAGTTAAAATCGGGACATTTTGTTTAAACATTCACTGCCACTACCCTCGCCTGATGTCAGGACCATCTATCTAATTAGATGACCCTTTCTTTGCTATCTTTCAACTGTAGTAGAGAAGGTGTCATCTAATAACGTAGATGGTTTGGTACAATCACATA